>LPNX010845204.1:9713-26365 GCA_001517045.1 Pseudotsuga menziesii
TAGTCATGAGGAAGCGGAGATTGTCCTAAATGATTCCCATAGCGGAGCGTGTGGGGGTCATTTATCTGGGTTAGTAACGGCCCAGAAGATATTACGTGCCGGGTATTTCTGGCCCACCATCTTTAAAGATTATGTGGAAGCTGTGAAACGCTGTCATCCGTGTCAGCTTTACACCAGAAAAATGCGGTCACATCCTGCTCCCTTGTTTCCCATCATCTCGGTAGGCCCCTTCATGAAGTGGGGGATCGATTATATGACATGCAACCCAGCCTCAGCTGGGGGGCATAAATACATCATTGTTGCTGTTGACTATTTCACAAAATGGGCAGAGGCAATGCCTACTTTCAAAGACAATGGAGAAACGACAGCTTTCTTCGTGTTTAATCAGATTATTGCTAGGTTTGGTATTCCCAAAGTGATTGTCACTGACCATGGCAGTCATTTCCAAAATCACATGATGACAGAGCTGACCACTATGCTCGGATTCCGACAAGAACATTCTTCTCCATATTATCCACAAGCAAATGGTCAGGTCGAGGCTATAAATAAGACTTTAAAAACTATACTTAAACGTACTATTGATGCAGCCCGCTCGAATTGGCACATCATGTTATATCCTGCTCTTTGGGCTTATCGAACCAATGTCAAGACTGCTACGGGTTTTTCCCCCTTCCAACTCGTTCACGAGGTGGAAGCTATTACGCCGATTGAATGCGAAATCCCATCCTTGCAGATAGCTATTCATGTGCTACTTGACACAATTGAGCTTGAGGAACGGTTGCTCCATTTAGAACACCTTGATGAACAACGTAGAGATGCGTTGACTGCAAATCAGGCTCATAAGAATAGGGTTAAATCTCAATATGATAAAATGGTCAAACCTCGAGTTTTCTCTGAGGGGGAACTTGTCTTGCTCTGGGACCAAGATAAAGAGCCTTTGGGGGCAGGAAAATTCAAGGCTATGTGGTTGGGACCCTATGTTGTGTCTAAATTTTTGAGTAAAGGTGCATATGGATTAGTGGATTATGATGGGAATAAGCTACCTGAGCCTAGAAATGGGCTCTACCTGAAGAAGTACTACGCTTAGGCTTAGCACTTTTTCTTGTATATTAATGTATGTATTTTTATGTACATTAGGTTGTCAGTTTCATTTTTTATACTATCTGCTGGTTGTTGCAGATGTCTTTCGAAATGTATGTAGGTTTTACTGATGGCGCCAGTCGTCATACTTGTAACCTGGCTTCGGCAGCATGGGTTATCTATTCCCCTTCAGGACAGCTTGTTGCCGCGGGTGGCGCTTGTCAAGGTCCTACTTCCAATAATGTTGCTGAGTATAGGGCTGTAATTGAGCTCCTATGGGATTCTTTGTCACGAGGCATCACCCAGCTTGAAGTCCATTTGGATTCTCAGTTGGTTGTTTCCCAGCTCAATCGAGCTTATCAGGTGCGTAATCCTACATTGTTACGTCAGTTCATGCAAATTCATTTACTAGAAAGACATTTTGAAGTTATTATTTTTAATCACATTCCACGAAACCAAAATTCATTAACTGATGCATATGCTAATTATATTTTGGATTGGCATCTCACACACATTTTATAAAATATACAGCAAACATATAAGAAACATTTGTAAATAAGCTGACAACCAAACACAAATATATATATATGTAAATATCTGTCATAGATAGGTCGAGTTTGATCCGTAGATCCCATCATGTACAAAATATACAAAAAGTGGATCATCATCCATCAAAATGCCCTAAAACTAAGCCTGCCCGCCATGGCCACTGGGACCTCCTTGGTCCCCGTGATCTCTGTGCCCCCTGGCTTCCTCAGCCTCCTTGGCTTCGGCAGCCTCCACCGCATCCCTGTATACACATACTGCTCTAGCTACCCGTCTGAAAAGACGTAGCCAGGCCGGTGGAACCCCAACTACTGACTCCTGCATAGCTACAGGGAGATGCTCTATCCGTATCGTAGGTACTCGCTCGATCAGCCTGCCTAGCTTCGCCTCGAGTACTCTGATCAATCTTGGGTCTCCCCTTGCAACAGGACGTACAAAGGTACATGGGTGCCCTTCAGGGCAGACTGGTCCAATATCTACATTTTGACACATAAATAAGGTTTAGACTTGTGCATATGTATATATCCTATCATTTGAAAATCCATAAAAATTTGATAATGATAAAAAATAAAAAATGACTTACCCATCTCTCCCCATGCTCCTCCTGGAGGGAGGACTAGGTCGGGATCACCTCGGAAATCTAACCCGGCATATGGAAACTGCTCCAACGCCAACACCTACCGTTCCCACCATGTATAGAAATCATCATCATACATGCTATGTACTACATCTCCTCCTCCTTAACGGAGGAAGATATCTCCCCACCGGCTCAGCCTCGGCTGCCGTGGATGACGGACCTGTAATGGTATCGCAGGGCTCATAGCTGGCACCCTCTCAAAGAAGAACACTACCAGTATACTACCATGGCCAAAGTTCTTCCGTCTTCCCCTCCTACAGTTAGACAATTGCCTCTTCATGATGGGGGCAATTCCCGTACACCAATCAAAGAGAGTACCTCTAAAGCAGTCCACCGCCACTCTCATCTGAGTCCTGGTGGCCATGTGTAACCCTGCTGACCCTGAAAGTCTGACAATGGTACTGGCCACTACCTGAAGTGTAAGATCTTGAATATCTGCAATGAGAATGCTGCTGACTTTCTTTTGAGTACCAGGCCTGCAGAATACATCGATATAGTTCTGGACACTCAAGGGGTCTCCACCCCTGCCAGTGCCTTCCAGGTGCACCGGTGCTCCGCGATGTGACAACCCGGATATGAAGTAGATTTCTTGTGTGGTAAGCTCCAAAGTCTCACCTTGGAAATTGAACATCCCTAGGTCATGGTCCCAGTAATGGACTAAGAACTCTAATATGCGGACATTGGCTCGCATGGGCGATGTGCAAAAGAACTTGAGAAGCCCACTAGTCCTCAATGCTTGGATAGTAGGCGGGCTTTGGAGAGCCGCTTGATCCATAGCTTCATGTTCCCTCTCTCTCCACTCCAGCACCATGTTTTTCCTGACAAAAACATACAATTTGATTCAGTATTCCATAATAAAATTTAAAAATTTTGACTATTTTTAAACCATTTGACCTATCACGCAGCATTCACGACTGTCCATTGGGACAAGTCGCGACCCATTCGCAACTTTCTTGTTCAGCAACTCCCGAATGGAACTCGTATTCGCGACTATTAAGCTTAGCAACCCGCGAATACATTTTGCCACATTTTAGGTTGATGAAAAATACTGAATTAACCCCTAAATTCAAATTTTGTTTGGATCAAATTGAAGAGCTAAGGGTGTAGATTTACCTGAAGCTGACGGTTTCTGAATCCGACGGTCCAATTTTCCACAGCGATCAATCAAAGATAGAGGGTAAACTTTCCTTTTTGGTTCAAAAAGTGCAAATGGTATGAAATGTTTTTATTTTCAAACTATTTATAGAAATATAATTTCGTAAAGCGGGTCTTTTTATATAGTTTGAAATGTCAATTGATTAATATCATCCTCTTTTTGCCTTGGAACAGGTTTACCAACTTTTACAAAGTGTTGATGCTTCTATAGGGTGGTTTTTGCTCTTTCCAACACATGTTGGCATCTTATCACTCCAAGGTGGACGCTCTACTACATACAACAAAGACTTCTGGTGGATTGTTTACAGAAGTCTTTGGAGCAGTGAAACTCAGAATCCTTTGGTGACAAAGGAGTCCTTGTCTCAGACGTTTGGTTGTACTCTAAACTTTCTCATTATTGATAATAAAGAGATTACTTCTTCCACATGTGTCTCATATATCTTGGTTTGATAATTGTTTATGCTTCAGTATTTCATATTTGAATTATCTAACCTGCTAACATATATATATGAATCATACTATATCTGGAAGATTGTCTCTGAACAGGTGAAAGAGGAGTGAGCCTTGAAGACTTTGGAAGTGGAGCAGATTGGAAGAGGACTAGCAAGGATCGAACATCGTTTAACAAGTAAGTTCTTCTAACCCTCCTATTTCCTATTCTGCACTTTAGAAGTCAATTGTCTGCAAGTGTTTGAGTATGTTGGTAACCCTCTACCTACGATTATTAGGTGCATAATCCCTTACAACATACTCCCAATCCTAGGAAAAAGTGGGTTCAAAAGGTTATTGAGGCAATTGGGAACATGAATAGATGGCCATCTAACATGATGAGAACAAGATCCTTGTTTTAGAAATAGAACCTTGTGCTATGTCAAGCAAGTTCACTTCCTTCAGAGAGGTGCAATAAGCTCCCAGTGAGATGGTACATGATGGTAAGAACTGATAAAAACCATGCTCACAGAAGACCAAATTGGATCATATCACTCTTCCTCCATAAAGAAGAGACAAAGGCAACATTTCTTCTCCTGTCCATGATCGGATTGGAAGAAGATAGAAAAGTTCACATGTGAACTCCCAAGAAGCTAGTGCACACAAGAACCATCATTCTGCATTACTACTCGACAGAGATCCAGATTGCAACAATATTTTCACAAGTTTTTGCTCAAGAATATTTTTTTTCTCTCAAGTATGGAAGGTTGTTTCCTGATTTAACTGCTTATTTTAAGCTAGGGGGGGTCCCATGAGGTTTTCCTCGTCTCCTCAGTTTTAGCTTTGCATTTAGATTGTATGGGTGACCTTTGGTCTTAGTTTCCAGCACCTAGGTTGTCCAAACTCGGGATTAGGGTGGGTGTTAGGATTATTATTAATCCACCCTTTGACCACATAGTCTAATTGTTTATTTTCTTAGCTTAGGAGGTCTTCATCACTCTAGTAGTTGTTGGGGGACACACCTAAGGGACATCTGCCACTTACTGACCTGATTGCATGAGTTTAGGATCCTAGGGACATATATCTATAATTTAAGAACCCACTTCTGAGTGCCACCAACACTCTCCTTTAGTGGACCTTGGTAGGTAAGCAATCATGTTTGGTTATGCTCTAGTTACTATTAGTTAGGTCACAATCAATTAGACTAGCGTCAGTTTGCATTATGAAAGGGAGTGTGGGCGCCTTTTCTCACCTACCCTCATCCATTAATTGATTGTAGACTAAGTTAGTTATCTGTAGTTGCATTAGTGAGCTCCAGTGGTGATTTTCCAACAGTGAGTTAGCTTCGGAGTCAGACTAAGTTGGTAGATTCAAATCCTATCTTAGGCATTCGAATTCTATTATATGTACAACTAGTGTATTCCATATTATTTACTGATTCATGAACATAATCATATAATTCCAATTTGGTCTCCATGTGTGTGCAATTTTGTCTTGATTAATTGAACAATCTGTACTAAATTCTTCTCTCTCTTTTGCAACATTCTCTTCTCATTAGAATTCATGCAGGTTGATGATCCTATGCTTCATAGAATTTAACAACTTTCTCTATATGGAATTTTATATTTTGATGGAAAACCAATAAAAAATCAACATATTTTTCTTGTAAAAATAATCCGAAAAAAGAAAGAAAGACAACATATAAAAACAAATGGCTTTAAAATTGTACATTGTGGTTTTTTAACATCATAACAATCACTTACAACAAATTTTCCCTAAATATTTAGAGTTTTGTTTGGATTTAGATCTTTTTATGTAAGCTAATTAACTAAAAAAAGATGTACTCATGAACTCTGAAATTTTATCTAAAAGATAGTGAATCATGGAAATGCGAGAAAACAATTTCACAAGCTTTAAGAGAACAACAAACAAAAGCCACAATCACATAACTATGTTTATCTGGAAATGTTGCAGTACTTCTACAAACCAATCTTCATCCATTTTAATTTCGATCTCTTGTAAGCTAGCATCCCTTAACTATTTTGCTTTAGAATAATATAGAATAAAAAAAAGATTTGAAAGGCACTGCCACAATTAGAAATCAAGCTCAATGATATGCAATTCTAGAATAGTAATGGAATTTTATGTTTGTGTTAGTGTTATCCTGTCTATATCTAAGTTTAGAAACTATGGAAAACAAAATTGATCCATCATTTATCTCTTCACTTCTGCTCAATCAATAAAATTGCTCACGAGGTTGCTCTTGACATGCCACGTGGGAATTCTAGGCTTTGATGTCACATTTGAGAGAGATTCATGCCACTACTCATGATACATCTTTCCACGCTTGTGCATCGAATGCAACACAACACATCGACTGCAACACAACGATCTCCACAATGCATCAACTACAACAATGCTCTGACTGCTTCAGATCAGAGTGTCAGGGCATGTTAGAATGAAAAAAAAAGTAGTTTTGGACAATAAGTGGTTGGCCCCTAAAACCTTAGAGAAGGTAGGTAAACCCTTGGCCTACTGGTTTTCCAACGGATATGATTGATTTGCGAATATTCATTCTTCTCTTTATTGAATCTAGTGGGAAACCTTACTGCTAAAAAGATAATAGGACCGCTCTCATGGATTTCTCGGATCCAACATCAAAATTGGAATAGTTTATAGCCAACTTATTCATTTTATAGCTATGCAGAGCTTCCCCAATCAGCCTAACTAAGCAAATCATAAATTAGGTCCTTTCCATACCAATCCACTAATGACAATGCTCTGGGGCAAGGCTCGGGGTTGCTTTGATCGTTGAGTTGCTTAATATAGAGGAGCTCCAGCGCAAATCACCACAGCGATGTGACTATACATTATGAGGTATGAGATGTAGTGGGGCTGATTTGATAGGAAGACTGCTATTTTGGCTCTTTGGATAGTTTGAAATGGCACCAAGGTTTAAACAAAATAATGGGTCAACAATTGTTGGTAGTCGAGTTTCACAATCAGGCACACCCGACCTTTGCCATTTTTTGTGACCTTTCTTCACTACAATTATCTTCCTACCACAATCTTCCTGATTTTTATTTTATCGATGGGTTACATAACAAATAATTATAGTATATCCATATATTTAAAAAAAAATCCTTAAAATAGTAGTGAGGGAAGCCCCATTATCTTTGGCATGGTCAAATGATCGTTGATCGTGAGCCACATCGTACTGAGTCAAAATCCCGACTATATCCTAAATAGGTAGTTTGGTGCAACACTTAACCTCCTTGGCTTGAACTCGTTGCTCCTTATGCAAAGCTGGAGTTCTAATGCTTGCTTATCTTTAGAATCATTTCATATCTAAAGACACGAACTATACAGCTTATTTTAACAAATGAATTGTTTGTCTTTATTTTTCTTCAAGTAACAAATTTAAAGATTCTTAGATTCTTCTTGAAAAAAATATTTTTATAATATAATTTTAAATTAATATTTTTATAATATAATTTTAAATTAGTAGTTTATTTTAAATTTTCTTAAAATAACCATGAAATAAATAATTCATCTTTATTATTTAAAATGATATTTTCAAAATGTGTAATAACTTCGAATTATTTTTTAAAAAAGTGAACCACAAAATGACACAATGTACATTTGCATGTGGAATATAATCTCGCCATAAAAATTGTGAAAGTATTTAATTTCAAGTCATTATGAAATAATAAATAAATAAGCGTTTGTACCAAAAGATAATATGGAAGTCGGCATAAATATCTGTGAATCCGTAGCTAATTATTGTTGGACATTCAAATCATTTAAGAAATTATTGTTGGACAGATTAAGTGTTTGTTGCCGTATAAACGTTTAGATAAACATGACTCTATAGTATCTGAATATAGACAAAATGGCTTCATATGGATTTATTGTATGTAATTTATAAAAGTAATTTGTATGTATTTCGTTACGAAGTAAAATGGTAGTGTTTCATCGAAGGATTGAAGATATTCATCTTTATGTATTTGATTAGGAAGTAAGATGTTAATAGTTTATATATATATATATATAAACATAAAAATATTCATTTAAACAGCAAAAAATATATTTAAGCATACGTGATTGTTAATTTAAAATGTACAATTTTTTTTATATGTAATTACTAATTTAAAATACACATTTTGGGTTGTGAAGTATAGTAAACATCTCAAACATCAAAAACTAAAATTTACAACCTCTAAGTACATCTTAAATTAGAGGTAAATAGCTAAGTTTATTAGTATACTAACCTAACGTTAGGATGAAGATAATTTTAGGATTTATTTTTTAATAAAATTTTATAAATATTATTCAAATACTTCATTATAATTTATTAATGATATATTTTTGAATTTAAATCATATTTATTAAATTAATTAATAACATTTTTTAAAATATAATTTTAATATCATGTTTAAAAATATTATTTGAATAATATCTTTTAAAACATTAATAAGCCTAAAAATAGTGAGTATAAAATAAAACAAAATAATACCATAACAATCATAATTTATAATATATTTTAAAGATAATAATTAAAAATTAGATAATCCATAAAATATAAAATTTATATTGAAATGCTTACCCAGTAAAAAACCAAACTGTTCATCAAAAATGCATCTACCCAGAACATTTCTGATCCTGATGGAAATAATCTTACCAATAATTTTGTAAACAAAATTACACAAAGAAATCGGATGAAAATCCTCAAAAGATAATGGTTGATGATTCTTAGGAATTAGTGCAAGAAAAGTTGAATTGAAGACCGCAAGAATCTTACCACTGATCCTGGAGAGCTCGATAACTCTCAATAAATCCTCTCCCAAAACATCAAAAAGACATCTATAAACCTCAATAGGGATTCCATCCGGTCCTGGGCTTTTGTCATTTTTGCTAATGGAAAGGATATACTTAAGATCTTGCATATTAACAGGCATCATAAGCTCACTATTATCCTCCTCCGAAACAGATAAGGGAAAAAAACCTGCACTATGCACAATTTCTGGTAAATGAAGATCAACATCTTCCTTGAACAAATCTTCAAAATGTTGTATCCCAACATCAGCAATAACCTCAGCACCTTCAACAAGATTTCCAGAATCATCAAGAATTTTCCAAATAGTATTAAGATTTTTCCTATGAGCAGCAAATTTATGGAAAAAAGGGGTATTATCATCACCACAAAGTAGCCACAAAGCCCTACTTTTTTGTCTAGCCTCCTTTCCCCGACAGCATAATATACTTCTCTTACGAGATTCAAGTTCAACCAAAGATAATTTATCCTCCTCCGATGTAAAACCGATGATAGCCCTATCATAGTACCTCTTCAATTCATTTTCAATGTCCGCAAGATCCTTAATATCCCGAGCTTTTTTCTTCAAAGACCATTCAATGGATAAATATTTGATTCTTTTAAGATTCACTATAAACTGGGATGCAGCAGATACCTCAGACAAAACATCAAAAACCACCCAGGAATCTTTTAGAATCTCAACTAAATCAGCATGCTCTAACCAACAAGCATTAAACTTAAAAGGACAGTGTTTCTTAGAAGTATTGGAAGATGATTGTAAAAACACAGGTTGATGATCATAGTCTCCCCCATTCCCAATCCATTGCTTAAAAATAAAATCCTTATCAAGGAAATCAACAGATAAAAGAAGTCTGTCCAGTCTTTTACTTATACACTCAGTTCCAACTCTCCTATTAGACCATGTGGGAATGGAATCCAAAGGAGCAATGTCAACAAGACCTAAACCAACCAAAAGATTGGTAAAGTAATCAGTTAATGCATCAACACGAGCATTCACCCCCCAAATCTCAGACAAACCCAAAGAGAAATTTAGATCTCCCCCAAAAACCAGATAAGTGCTTTTGAAGCAATCCATACCCAAGAGATGATTACAGAAAATTTCCCTATCCATGTAAGGCCCATAAAGATTTAAAAAGGTTATGTCCAACTATAAATCAATGGAGTGCATAACAACACAAAGACCCGAAGTCATAGCCCATGCATTCATCATAATGAAATTACGAGACCTCCACCCCAAAAGTAAACCACCAGATCTGCCCTTAGCATCAATAGCTACAAACTGCCAACCTTTAACTAAAAATTACATAGCCTTAATCAAAATATCCCCTTCACACATAGTTTCTTGAATATAAATAACATCTAAAGACTGTTTTTCAATCAGCCTTTTCACAGCTAGTTTTTTAGGATGACTAGCCAAACCCTTGCAATTCAAAGTCATAAGAATCATAAGGGGAACTTCGAAGAGGCATACAATGCTCTAAGTGCCTCAGATCCCTCCTTCACAGGTAGGTTAGAATTAACCAATACCCCAAACCGACCCTTATTCGACTGTTTATTCTCAATTGGATCACAATATGATCCTAAACCATTAATAATAGATTTAGAAACAGAGCGAAGAAAATATCCCTTGCGAACACCAGGTAAAGTCTTGGGCGGAGAAACAAAACCAAGATCTCTTAATGCTTCCTTTTGAGCAAATTCAAGAGAAGGAACCAAATCAGATACCATCTCACTCTTAAAACCCCTAAGGTCCTCAACCAAATTGTTAATACACAAAGGTTTAAGATTAGATAAGGAGGAAAGAGAACCCAAGTCCTTATCATCTAAAAAATGAGTTAAGTTTAAATCCTCTGAGCATTCATCATGCAACTTACCCTCCTTAGCTGTTAGATTAGTCTCACTTTTTTTGACCCTCCAAAATTTTTTAACAGAAACATTTTTCTGAATAAAGGGAAGTGAACAATCATTTGCTATGTGTCCATAAACATGGCACCTGTAACACCTAAAGGGTATCCCCATATAGTCCAAAGGCTGTTTGAATTTAGAATTTCCATTTTTTACAACCAAATTAGCAGGCAGCCCATTTCTGAAATCAAGCAAAACTAATACCCGACCCATACAACAAACCCCAATTTGTAGATAAGAAAAAGCAGTTTATAAATGGGTGCCAAGAGTAATTCCCACCAATTTAAAGAAATCACCATACTAATATTCGAAGGGTAAATTGGGGAGTTTAACTCAGATTGGGATATGATCATACCTTTCAATGCGGGGATCAAATAGTGGCGTCCACCTTTTGATCAAGAGCCCAGCATTGTCCCATCGCCAGACACCATCAAGAACCAATTTAGCATCTTCCGCTTTGACGAATTTGAAGGCAATCCAACCTCTCGGAAGGAGATATATCGCAGGAGGCATACTAAAAACTTCTTTCCAAGCCTTAGCAGCCCATCCATTTAAGCTATCAGCATTAAACTTGCAGCCTCCAAACCTCCCAACCAAAGTCAAAGAATTAGTGAGAACAATATCATTTAAACCCACATCTTCACCCATCGTCAACAAAACTGGTTTTAACAACTGCTTAATGGGCTTGTGAGATTTCTTCTTAAAACCACCAGCCTTCTTCAAACCCAATTCATCGGCATCTGACAGAGAATCCGATACCCTTGCAAAAGTCCCCAATGCTTCCTCAACGTCGACAGATAGGAAATCCAAACCCCGTTCAAATTTCCCAGAAGAAACAGGAGGCAACACCCTTACATCTGTGACTGGGCAACCCAAATCGCCAACCAGCCCCCGACTAAAATCCACAGACTTAACAGATTCCTCAATAATATCCCACTTACGAGATATAACCGAATCACCCAAAACATCACCCCCAAGGCAAGTAATAGGTTCAAAACCCCTATCATTACCAGGATGATCCCCCTATTATTAGATATATCATTGTATTAGTTTTAGTCATTTTAAAGAAAGTTGGTAGAGTGGGAGTGATGAATCAACTACTTTTATGTAAAAAAAAAAAAAAAACATATAAAAAAAAACATCATATAGTATATCAAATATGAACACTAAGAAATATCCATCTAACCACTAACACATATTCATCTAGCCCTTTGTGGTTGTTAAGTCAAATTAGATAAGCCTCCACTTCACAAATTAGTAAATATAATGAACATTGAAACCCAAAATTTACAAAATTTCTTTTTAACCATTAATACATATCTATCTAACTCCATGTGGTTGATAATTCAAGATGTACATATCCACTTGGAAAATGATCAAACATAATGAACACCTCAAACATTAAAACCCAAAATTTAGAACCTCCCACTTGACACCTTCCATTTATAAGATTTTATAAATTTATTAAAATGTTTATTATTTTAATATTTTTTTTATCAAATTAATGAATGAGAATCTATGATTTTTTAAGAACAAGTTAATAATTATGTCAAAAATATTATTTGGATAATATTTTATAAGGTGTATTATTAGTATTCTAAAGTAAAGTATTAATATGAAATGAATGATATCATAAAAATTAAAATTAAAAGTCTAGTTTAAAATATATTTTATAGATAATATTCACATCTTAAGAATGATCCAACAAAGTATTTATGTTAAAGTGTTTAGATATATCATTGCTCTCATTTTAAAGAAAGTTGGTTAAGTGAAAGTGATAAATCAATTTTTTTTATATAACCAATAAAATACGATATATATAGTTTATTAAATATGCATATTAAGAAATATCCATCTAATTACTAAGTTTATATATCTATCTAACCTATTTGGTTGTTAATTCAAACTTTTTTCGTTCCAAAGAAAAAATTCATATTTTATATATATGTACAAAATACATTGTGAGGATGATCCACTATCAATATTTTGATAAGTGATCATTTATCTCATATGTTCAGCTCAAAAAGCTATTACAGCAAAAGTGGTATTAAAAACCAGCATCATACCCATATGTATAGCTCAAAAAGCTATTACAGCAAAAGTGGTAATAAAAACCAGCATCATACCCATATGTTCAACTCAAAAAGCTATTACAGCTAAAGTGGTATTAAAAACCAGCATCATAAACTATCAAAATATCATTTAATCCTGAGTAAATACCCAACCATACTTCAAAAATAGTACAAAGTATGCATTCAACTAAGTATTAAACACAGTTTAAACAACAGCTGCTGTTCACAACTGCATCTTCATCATCATTTCAAACTATCCAAAAAGGAATAGTCTTCATACTGGAAGATTGTCCAATTTTCTTCATTAGCATTGTATGTACTGGACAGTAAGCTTCAAACACCTATGTAAACAGTACCAACCGAAAGTGAATATATCCAGCTATATCAGCCTAATATGTAAAAACAGATAAAAAACAATAGTTTCCATAAGTCTGGGATCAAGGACTAAGTATCATCATCAGAGACCCTATACTCCCCAAAGGAAAGTGCTTAGAATACTTGAAAGGTATCATGTCTTCTAGTCCCATGATACTCACTAATAACCCAATGCCCAATCTATTTTTTCCCACCATCATTAGCAAGCTTATCAGCCAAAGTATTCCTTTCCCTATAAATATGTTGATAGTCAGCCTACTCAAAAAAATCATTAAGTCTGATTACCTCACACAGTAGCTGTGCAAGATGTAGATTATGAATTTTGTATTTGCCCAATATCCAGTTAATAACAAGCAAGGAATCATCATACACCTGAATTCTCGAAACCTGCTTATCCAAAGCCAGAGTTATGAGCAGTTTCATAGCATATAACTCTGCGAAATTGTTTGACCCTTCCCCCAAACTAGCTTTAAAAGTAAAATAATGATCATCTTTGAGGAAAAGTATCCCTCCAGCTCCACATACCCGAGGGCTACCTGAAGCAGATCCATAAAAAAACCCCAAGGTTTTGTTTTATCAATAACTTCCTCAATAATGACTCTAACCTTCAAAGTAGCAGTATCCAATGGATAAGATGAAAGCAAACCCAAACTAAATGTTGAAACATGCGCAGGGGATGTGTCGTGGTTATCAAAATAGCTACGGTTTCTAGATTTCCAAATAAACCAAAAAACTATGATAGGCAAAGATCTTATTGGTTGTACCTTAGTATTGAAAACCCAATTCTTTAAACAGGTGAGAACTGTGTCCCCAACCCAAAGATTCTGAATATTTACCTTAGCTTCAATCTCCTTCCAAACAGATTTAGTATAAGGGCATTCAACCCCTAGATGTAAATTTGATTCAAAATCACACTTACATAGATGGCAGCGTGGACCTTCCCATCCCCTTCTAATAAGTGTATCCCAAGTAAGGGTTTTTCCTGAGAAAAGAGCCCAACCAAAAAGCTTTGCTTTAAGAGGACTCTTCAAATTCCTAAACATGTTCCACCACCATTCAGTTTCCCTGACATGTTGTTCCTGTATTAAATGCATGTAACCACATTTGGGGGAATAAAAACCAGATTTAGCCTGATTCCAGACAAGAACATCTTCCTCATCTTTAAATCTTATAAGGCTGGCTTTAAGAATGGCTAAATAACTATTCGAGGCAATAATATGATGATTCTCAACAAGACCTAAATCATAAGAGGTTAACCAACCCTGTTCCATAAGGTTTGTGACAGGCAAATTCCCAACATATTTTAAAAAGTAATAACCTACAGAGTGCAGACTATTAATCAGCTGGGAAGGTAAAATATGGCACCATTTACAACCTGCCCAAGGATCCAAACCAATTCTTACTTTAGCTCCATTCCCAATCTTCCAAACCAGAAAATCACCAATAATATGGAAATACCAAAGCACAGATTTCTAGCATATGGATATACCTGATTTCTTCTTATCACTTACTCTAATCCATTCCAGCAAAGAGAGAGGCTTGCTATATTTCTGAAAAACAATTTGTACCGACAAACCTGATCCATGGATGATGTTCCAAACACTTTTGGCTGCAAGTGCTTTGGCAAATAAAGCAGGTACTTTTAGACCCCATCCTCCCAAAGATTTTGGACTTGCCAAAACCTTCCATGAAGTCCATGGCATCCCAAAAGAGGATCCATCACCACCAGACCATAAAAATTTAAAACAAAGTTTTCTTATCTTCTCAATAATCCTAATAGGAATCCAGAAGTGCATCTAGAAAACAAGCAAAGCTTCAAAAACAGACTTAATCAGAACAAGCTTGCCTCCCCTAGAGAGCCATCTATGACTCCAAACTAGATAAGTGTCCACTTCACAAATTAACAAACATAATAAGTATCTCAAACATTAAAACCCAAAACTTAATCTGATAAATAGTATTCAAAGATCAACTCTTTTTATGTATCCAATAAAAAACCATATATAATACATTAAATATAAACATTAAAACGTGTCCATCTAACCACTAACACATATTTACATATTTATTTAACTCCATGTGGTTGCTAATTCAAGATGTATATTTCCACTTCCCAAGCTAGCAAACATAGTGAACATCTCCAACATTAAAACTCCAAATTTTCAACCTCTCACTTGGCACCTTTAGCAATATTATTCAAATGCTTATTATTTTATGATATTAATTTAATCAAACGCCTTTATCAAATTAATTGATGAGAATTTATTTTATTTTTTAGAAAATATATTAATAACTATATCAAAAATATTATTTTGATGATATTATAAAAGTGTGATGACATTATAAAATGTGTCCCTTATATTTCAAAGTAAAGTCAAAAGTAAAATATTATTATTATTATTATAAATATGATGTAATTAATAGTCATAGTTAGAATATATTTTATAGATAATAATAATAAATTAGTCCATCATCATAAAAAAAATATATTTATGTTAAATTATTTAAATATATTATGATATTTATTATCAAATTTTAGAATATATTTTTATAAGTATAATAAGTTTATAAAATTTTTATAAAAATAAAAAATATCAACATTAAATTTAGATTTTTAATTTAAAAATATAATTTTGACCGATTATTTGCAATAAATATATCATATATAAAAATTAGAGATGATTCATATATTATAAAAAAACTTAAATACATTATCTCTTATTTAATATTTACTGTAAGATTATTCAAAAAATTAAAAATTTTATTTAAAAATTTATTAAAAAAAAATTAATATTAAATAAAAAATAAAAATTTATTATCAAATTTTAATATTAAATAATAATTAACTAAATAAGATAGTAATAAAGTTATTATTAATAATAATTATTAATATTTTTCTTAAAAGTATAAAACGTGTTAGCATATTACATCATATTTGCCAATTTGAATCCATTTATGATAATCTTTATGTAAAATATCTTAAAGAGTTGTTGTTTTCAATGACATATTTGAACTATACTTTATAAGATATGTTTAAAACAAATTATTTTGAAGTTTATGAATTCTTTGAAATACCTACTTTTAGTATGATTATTACACTTGAATGAGTTGTTTCTTTTGATTTTTCTTAAAAATAGCAAGTTTTATAAATCCTTAAAGTATTTTTAATATAACTGTTACACTTGGTTTTCTTTTAATATTTCTTAAAATAGAAGCTTAATGAATAGTTTATCTTGATTTTTTTTTAAATAACAATTAATTAAATGATTTATATCTTTTTTAGATAACAGTTTAAAAATATATTTATAATCTTAAATCCGTTTTTGCTTAATTTAAAAATTTTACTATTTGGGTTGGAATATATAGATTTATATGGCAAGATTTTGATAAAATCCATGGGAATTTTTAAAAAGCTCTAGAATTGTAGTTGTGTCCCAAAGGTTTTTGAGGGTGTTGAATCCATTTCTACCATCAAAATTGCTCAAGTTACATTCTAATTTTGCAACAAAAAAAAAAGAGATTCTAGGAAAAAAGTGCCAATCAAATCCAAATTGGCAAATTTTTATACGTCTATATTTATTTTTAACAAAGTGAATGTAGACCACAAAGTGACACAATG
>LPNX010845234.1:0-71874 GCA_001517045.1 Pseudotsuga menziesii
ATATACATATGTATGTATATATATACATGTATATATATGTATATACATGTATATATATGTATATATATATATATATACATGTATATATATATATATATATATGTATATATATATATATGTATATATATATATATGTATATATGTATATATATATATGTATGTATATATGTATATATATATGTATATATGTATATATATATACATATATATACATATAGAGTAGCACTGAAGAGGTGAAAACATCCACTATACATGATCGCCAAGAACTAACATCATTCAAGTGAAGGATGTACGCAGAATGCTGCAGACATTATATCTCTACTCATTCGATTTACTACAAAGTGTTGTAGCTTGCTTAGTGCTCCTTAGGATGCCAATCTCCTTAGCTTGCTTGGATGTTTTAACGTCTTCAGTGCTACTCTGTAGTGCATAAGCCAACACTTCAGAGGCATATTTCCCAGTGGTAACCTACAACAATCATATATATATATATATATATATGTCTAATCCATGGTGGTGAAGAGCGGACATTTCTAGATCTGCTACTTGGCACATTCAGGAATGAAACGAATGTTTTAAATACATTTATATCAGTCTGTAATATTTGCTGATTTATTCCTTTTAGCTTGTCTTGATGATGCTTGTTTTCCCATATTAATTTTCAACCCTAAGGCAACAATAACTTGTTTTCCCATACTAATTTTCAACCCTAATGCAACCCTAAGGCAATCCCATAGTAGAAAGAACCAAAAAATACTATTCGCACAAATCAAAAGGCTCTTAAATTAATAATATCATGCCTTCCTCAATGATTTGATGAAACCAGGGGATGGAAAAAGGGCAAGGAAACATCAAATATCACTCACACCAGGGAATAATTCTAAAGCTAACCAACTATCTACACCACAAAGGTCATCTAAAGACATTATATCTCTACTCATTCGATTTACTACAAAGTGTTGTAGCTTGCTGAGTGCTTCTTAGGATGCTAATTTTCAACCTTAGGATGCCAATCTCCACTATTTTTGCACCCATAACGTCACAAAAACTCCGTGAAAACAAAGAGTTTGGAATTTGTAGGTTACTAGAAATGTGAAAAAATTGGAGTTACCAATAAGAGTGATGGAATATCAATTGATATTAGTGATCAAGTAACTTTTTTTTTCTAGGGGAAAATATCAGTTCCTTGTTATTTCATTGAAATCGAAGGTAACTTAGTTACAACTTCAGCTATTGCTGAGCACATGGAATAGATACAACTATGTTCATCATCAACAAATAGATGACAATTGATCAGCTTCACAGGAATATTGGACAAACCTTCAAAGGTAACACCTATAATCTAGGAATATTGACTACATCCACATCACTAACCTTCAATAGACAGAGAATTCAAGTCTAATACTAAAGTAGCTAATCCAAAGAAGCAATAAAAAAGAGAGATCAAAAATATGATGGGATCATCCACCTCAATCATGCAAAGGATGTCAAGAGCAACAACACATAAAAGACTCAAGTGCTAAGGGCTAGAAAAGATGGAAAGTGCCTTGATAAGTCCATTCACCATCAGTGAATTCAATAAACTGAAAATGGCCTGAGGCCAAGGTTAATGCTTCTTTGGATAAGCTATCAGCCTTAGTATTGTGTTCTCTGAATATGTGAACTAATTTTAGCTGGATGAAGTAAGGTTAATAGGATAGAGCTGAAGTTGTTTCCTGATAGTGATCAAGTAACTAGCAAGTATTGGATGCATACACTACCAAATATGTGGTATAAACCTCAATACATCCCTAAACTAAGACTATCATTGAGAGAAGGTACACATACCAATAATAATAATGTTGATAGTACGTCGAGATAGGTGAGGCATGCAAGCAATGCATGTAGCGGAAGATGTAGGTACAATTATCAAAATAGTTTATTTAGTCAAACTTATTACCTTTCTTTTTTGCGTTGACTTAGCCACTTTCAATTCACTAACTCTAAAATAACTAATAAGTGTTGGCTAATAATGGGGACGATTCATGGTATTATGTTTCATGGGGTTGCAACATCGCAAACTTGTGAGGCATGATACCACGAATCATTACCGTTGCTTGGCTGAACACTTGTTATCTTTTGTGAGATATAGTTCATGTGGATAGAGTTCTTGAAATCTGTCCTCATGGACAGTTCTGTTTGATGATGATATTAACAGGTACGTAGAAAAAAATTTAATATTTTGAAAAAATAGTTATTGTAAGTGGATTACTTCATCCAATCACTTAATGAAAATATATTGTATAGTCCAAGCTCTCATGGTGTTTAGAGCTTGGGAATTGCTGGGTAAGGTTTGAGTTGCTTTCTAATATAAGGTTTCTATAATAAAACACCTTAAAGAAGAAATCCATAACATTTGGCAGAATTCTGGCAAACCCCTGTTGTCACTACAATTTGGAAAATACTAGGTTAGGTTCAAGTTTCTTTCTAAGATTGACAAAATAAAATTTGCATGCAAAACAATGTCGTGCCAAAAGGCCCTATAATATAGTTGTTTTGGAGAATAAAGAGGAAAAAGACTGTCAGTGAGAGAAGGTACACATACCAATAATAATAATGTTGATATTACGTTGAGATAGGTGAGGCATGCAAGCAATGCATGTAGCGGAAGATGTAGGTACAATTATCAAAATAGTTTATTTAGTTAAACTTATTACCTTTCTTTTTTGCATTAACTTAGCCACTTTCAATTCACTAACTCTAAAATAGCTAAAAGTGTTGGCTAATAATGGTGATGACTCCTGGTATTATGTTTCATTAGGTTGCAACATCGCAAACTTGTGAGGCATAATACCAGGAATCGTCGTTGTTGCTTAGATGAACACTTGTTATCTTTTGTGAGATATAGTTCATGTGGATAGATTTCTTGAACTCTGTCCTCATGGACAGTTTTGTTTGATGATGATATTAACAAGTATGTAGAAAAAATTTAATATTTTAATAAAATAGTTATTTTAACTGGATTACTTCATTCAATCACTTAATGAAAATATATTGAATAGTCCAAGCTCTCATGGTGTTTAGACTCTTTGGAATTACTGGGTTAGGTTCAAGTTGCTTTCTAATATAAGGTTTATATAATAAAACACCTTAAAGAAGAAATCCATAACATTTGGCATAATTATGGAAAACCCATGTTGTCGCTGCAATTTGGAAAATATTGGGTTAGGTTCAAGTTTCTTTCTAACATAGGGATTTTATAATGATCTTCAATGATCTAGGGGTTATGTTCTAGTTTCTTGCTTGTAAACAAACATGGCTTGGCAATCCTGCTCGGGGAAACGACTGATTTTCATCCTTCTCCAATGGACCGAGCATACATGTGAGCAAAAAAACTCTAACTATCGTGGCTATGGTGGAACTTGAATCCTTCTCTAAACCTCCCTTAAGCATCGCATTTGGGTAGATTCGGCTTAATAGATTATTTGGGAACCGGTCGCTGAGATAACTCACATAAAAACAATCAAACCAATTTGAATGCGAACCAAAATGTGATGGGTTCGTCCACTAATTATAACGCTCAGATTGGCCAGAATTCAGAATCCATATCAACCAATATGGGTCAAATGCAGGTTAGCTGAAACTGTCAAATTGGGTCTGTCATTAGCTGATCAATGTAAATGCATGCATAGCGAAGAAAACCCATGTTTGAAAGCTGATAAGGAAGGATTCAAGTTGGTGAAGAAGCAGGCATTATAGACAAAGACCCTTTGGGTTGTTGGTTATGAAAGAACCCATTCTCCGATTATATTACCTCATCCAAAAAATTTGAATTAGATGGTCCATATTGTTGAGATTCTGATGAGGAATATTTTGTAGGCCAACCCTTGTTTGATGATGAGGTGGAAAATGCATGCATTTATCCATTTCATGAAGAGTTGGTTGTTATATTTGAAATCAATAATCATAGTTTTTGGGGCCCCATATATGATTCATATAGTGAAGAATCTAATGAGGAACCTAAATATTTGGAACCTATAGAGCAACCAAGCATCCACTCTACAGGATCTCCAAGAACTGACATCATTATATCTCTACTCATTTGATTTCCTACAAAGTGTTGTAGCTTGCTTAGTGCTCCTCTCTGTTTGTCATTTAGGTTCAACTTAACAGTGAAATCAACAAGTATAGGCAAATGTTCTAGTACATCTCCTTTATAGTAATGGAAAAATAATGATGTTAGTTCTCTGGAGATCCTGTAGAGTGGATGTAAATGTTGGCTCAAACTCATACACGGGTTTGCATTAGTGTCCATCCAAGGTGGTCTATTATAGTCCAAGCATTATCATATTCAATGGATTTCCCTCATGTTGGTAATCCATGTGTTTGCCCTGTCCAGTGGAAAACCCCCCTATTTTATATGCTATCCATTCAATTTGATGCATAGCTCGGATACATATAGACATGGATGTTCTAAATGACATGAAGAAAAATCCAATCATCCATAAACCGAGTTAGATCAATTTTGGAATCCGAGTGGTTAATTGAGTTCATTCCAACATTGAAAAACCCTTTATAATCATATAGGGGTGGGGGATTCATCTCATTCAAGTCAGATTTCTAATTGTTGTGACAAAATCTTGGCATGTAATAAAGAGTGGGAACTATTTCTGAAGGTAAACCACTGCTCTATTCGGGTCGAGTATTCACATAGAACTGCTCCCTACTCCCTTGTAGCTCTGATGATGGGTGGGCTACGGTGAGGCAAGAGATAATGTTGCCCCTAACTCTCATCTATCCTAATGTAATGTGGAAATATAGGGCATCTAAAATTTTAGTTTGGAATACACAAGAAACATTATAGCATGCCCAAAAAAACTAAAACCCTGAACCAGTTGCATGCCCATCCAATCTAAAACCTTGAACCGGTTGCATGCCCAAAAAATGAGGTGATGCTTACTCGTTGATCCATGAGCTCCAAATCAAAACCGTGAACTCCAAACGTGAACCGTGTGCTCCAAATTTGAACCGTGAGCTCCAATTCTCAATCGTGATCTCCAATTCTGAACCCTGAGCTCCAATTCTCAACCGTGATCTCCAATTATCAACTGTGAGATCCAATTCTGAACCCTGAGCTCCACCGAAGCTACTCCAAAATTCACAAAAACCTCCAAATTGCATAGAACTGTTCAAAACGAGTCGCGACAATGTTGAAATAGACTATTTATTGTTTATTATATATTAGTTTATATTATATGTATTTTATTTTTATTATATATTATTTTATATTATATGTATTTTATTTTTATTATATATTATTTTATATGATATGTATTGCCATAATAGTATTTTTTTATTAGGTATAGTATTTTTAACTTAGCTATATGTATTTTTTAGTATATGTATTTTTAACTTAGGAATAGTATTTTTTATTATAATATGATGATGATGATGGAAATATCACCTAATCCCTACAACGAAACCCTTGAAGATGAAGATGATGATGGCGATTTCAGCTAATCCCTACAATCTCACCTAATCATTATCGTTATGTTGATCATCATCATCTTCATCATCATGATCATCGTCATCATTGTTGTCATCATCTTCAACATCATGGTCTTCATTATCATGACCCTCATCATCATCATCGTCATATTCATCATCATGATGATGGTAATGGTGATCATGATGGTGATGATGATGATGATGATGATGATGATGATGATGATGATCACCATCATCATCATTGTCGTCGTCGTCATCATCTTCAACATCGTTATCTTCATTATCAGGATCCTCATCATCATCATCATCATCATCAATGTCATCTTCATCATCATTGTCATCTTCATCATCATTGTCACGACCCTCATCGTCATCACCATCATCACCACCATCATCGTCATCCTCATGATGATGATGGTAATGGCGATGATGACGATGATGATGATGATGGTAATGGCGATGATGCCGGTGATGATGATGATGATGATGGAAATGCTGATGATCACCATCATCTTCATCAATGTCATCATCATCGCCATCATCGTCATGATGATGGTAATGGCGACGATGACGGTGATGATGACGACGACGACGATGATGGTGATGATGATGATGATGATGAAGAGGAAGATGATGATGATTATGATGATGAAGAGGATGATGATGATAATGATGAAGAGGATGACGATGATGTTGATTATGATGATGATGTTCCATAATCAATGTCATCGTCATCATCATCGTACTCTTCATCATTATCATCATCAGCCTCTTCATCATCATCATCATCATCATCATCCTCTTCATCATCATCATCATCATCATCGTCATCATCATCGTCATCATCATCTTCATAATCATGACCCTCCTCCTCCTCCTCCTCATCATCATGTCCTAACAACAACATAGTCAATGGCTTCTAACAACATGTCCTATGGTAGTCTTTCGGAAGGTTAATTTCTACACATATCCACATATAGGTAGTGATATGAACTTTTCACCAACATTAAGAATAAGTAAAACTTACTGTAATTCAAAGATACTTGTTTTGTAATCCACCAACATTAAGAATAAGTAAAACTTAGTTTACTTCAAATATTAAATTTTGAAAAAAAATGCATAATACTAGGAAACCTTTCAATCAAAAAGTGATGAGAAGGAAATTGTTTGATATAGCCAATAAAACGAAAGGAATTTTTTGTATCCTTGAAATACTTCTTATATCTAATAGATTCCTTGACTTCTAGAACTATGGGTCCCAAATATATGTTCAATAGAGAGATGCAAACCTAAGAGGAAGAAAAACATCCTAACTTGAATAAAGAACCTTCACATTAATGAGGGAAGAACCATCTACATAACGACACATCCCTATCTTGGATAAATGAAAATATAGCTTTGAAGGATGATTGAAAAGTTGAGCACATGAGCATGTGAGAATGGTGATGATGATGTTGATGATGATGATGATGATGTTGATGATGATGATTATGACTATGATGTTGATGTCGATGATGACAATGACAACGATGACAATGACAACGATGACGACGACGACGATGACGATGATGATGATGATGTCGTTGATGATGTTGATGATGTTGATGATGACGATGACAATGACGATGATGATCCTGATGATGATGATTATGATTGTGATGATGATGATGATTATCATCATCATGAGGATGACGATGATAATGATGACAACGATGATGAAGATGATAATGATGATGTCGATGATGATGTTGTTGTTGTTGATGATGATGATGATGTTGATGTCGACGATGACAATGATGATGATGATGATGATTATCATCATCATGAGGATGACGATGATAATGATGATGATGATGATGAAGATGACAATGATGATGAAGATGATGATGATGATGTTGTTGATGATGATGATGTTGATGATGATGATGATGATGATTATCATCATCATGAGGATGACGATGATGATGATGACGATGATGATGAAGATGATGATGATGTTGATCGTGACAATGATGATGATGATGACGATGATCATGAGGATGAAGATGATGATGATGATGATGAAGATGATGATGATGGTGATGATGATGTTTATGATGATTATCATCATCATGAGGATGATGATGATAATGATGACAATGATGATGAAGATGATGATGATGGTGATGATGATGATGATGATGACGATGATCATGAAGATAACGATGACGATGATGACAATGACGATGAAGATGATGATGTTGATGATGATTATCATCATCATGAGGATGACTATGATGACGAAGACGATGACGATGAAGATGAAGATGATGATGGTGATGATGATCATGAAGACAACAATGATGAAGATGACAATGATGATGATTTCCTTATGATGATGATGATGAAGATGATGATGTGTGATGACGATGACGATGATGATGTGTGATGATGAAGAGCATGATGATGATGATGATGACGATGATGAAGATGTTGATGATGATGATGATGATGATTATGATGTTGATGTTGGCGATGAAAATGATGATGACGATGATGATGATGATGATGATGATGACGATGATGAAGATGATGGTGATGGTGATGATATTAGTAACTCTTTTAAAAAAAAAAAGATAAAATAATAGTTCTAATTAAATATTTACCTTTCAATATATTTCATCGTCTTCTTCATCCATGTCATCGTCTTCTTCATCCAAGTCATCATCTGTATCATTAGATACATAGTCAACATTGTAAGGATTGGCCATATCATCATAGTCATCATCATCAATTATGCTCATTGTGTCATTGTCGGAATAATCTTCATTGGCATTGTCTGCTACATCATCTGATTCAACTATTTCTTGGACATCTTCTGTTGGATCATCATCGTTAACTAACTCATGTTGATCATTCTCTTCGTCATCATATTCTTCTTCCTGGAGAACCCTCTTGATTACCATCATCTAGGTTATACTTCACTGGCCTTCCCCTTGGATTGTGTCTCACAACAAACGACTAGCCCGCTTTACCTAGAACCTTTGAGTAAAATACTTGTTCACATTGACTTGGAAGAACATAGGGCTCTGTTCCTGGCTCAAACAACCTTGTGTTTACCATGGTAAATCCATTATCATGTTCAATAATAGTTCTATCCAGATCATGTTGATTCAATCGTAACCTGTACCATTTGACAACGAATAGAACTACCTTAAAGGATTTAAAGTCACACTGTATAATATCTTCCAAATACCCATAGTATGGATTTTCTGAGACTTCTGGATGTCTGTCAGTTCTAGATGAAACATTGGTAACCTCAAAGACAGCTGAAACCCCAGAATCTGATGTTTTCTTTGATTCATCCAATTTTTTGATCCGATATCTACCTCCATTGTAGACCATAGCCTTATGGTGTTTTACCTGCAATAAGCAATACATGAAAAGATTACACAACCATTCAGTCCTTATGCAATAATACATGGAAAAGAAGAACATGTACGTCAAAAAATATTTTGCAAAATAAAATATCTAGAGGGATTGATTAATTATATGCTTGCCATTTTATCTTTTACACCATATGCCAAATTGATTTCCCTTTTTGTTAGATTGTTATCTCCATTGCGTTGTGCTTCTTTTACCAATGAAGCCACACCTTCCCATGATATTCCATGACCCGATTGTGCGCATCATTCAATCCATACCTTCATCCAGTCAAGATTGTTTGCGATGTATAAATGAATTGCATCCCATTCTCAACCAACTGTTTAATGACAATAACCATTAAAATGAAAGAAAGGTGTAAATCTCCTGAAAAAAGTATATGCTCTTAATTGAAGCAATTATGACTAGAAAAAACAATTAGAATATGAAGGATATAATAAACATCCACTGGTGAATAATTACCTTTCATCTTCCTCAATCTACCTTTCCCCTTCAGTTTCTCCCCTTCAAATTTGTTATTGGAGTTCGGATCACAAATGTGACGTAAATTGAGCTTTGACGCTAAAATAGGAAGATATTCACTAAGATACAACATGTTTTGGTATACCGTATATACTTCCATCATAGAACCCTCCGCATGTGCTCGTTGTATCACCAAACCCTTCATAAATTTTAAGTGCCTCTCAACCATCCACATGGACCTTGAGTGCATAGGTCCACACAACTCAATCTCCTCAACTTGGTGCATGAGGTAGTGTTTCTGTGCATTGAAAAATTCCGATGGTAGATGCTTCTGCATTTCAAACATGAGACTAGGAATTTATCTCCTCCAATACTTTATATATTCTTTAAGTATTTCTTTAGATGTCAACCATATATAAGTGACGCAAACCAATAACGATATTTAACAAAAATAAACATTAAAGTACAATATATGCTGAAATAGTGCACAAAAAAACAAATATAAATTATACAGAGAATTAAAGAAACACTAAGCACATGCAAGTAATCGCTATTTACCTCATGTATTCACCAAGATTATATATAACTTGTTTGACATTGTTGTCGAAGTTGTCCACGAGAGAGAGAGGTATAACATATTGTATCAATATACAAACCATGCCATTTATTAAACAAAGAGTATACAAAGAAGAAAAAATTATATGGACATAACAATAATAATTACCTTGATGAAGACATGCCAATCATGTGTTTTGACACCTGGAAAATCACCTTTTTGGTTATGATATTCTTCAAGTTTGCACAAAATCTAGTGGGAAATTTAATTTTCCTCATTACTTCTTTGACAACATTGCTTTGTTGCTCTGTAAACATCCATGGAATTGAGTTTATATTAACTTGTTCTCTATTGGTATGAAATTGGATGACGTATTTCATTGCATGGTTTCTTTCTTGAATGTCTTTTCACAATTTCACAACTTTATCTTTCTCCCTCCTTAGCTCTAGTAGTTGGCATAAGGTTTCAATAACATTCTTTCCAATATGCATTGTATCAAACAAATGAGCAATTTGTATGTGCTCATAGTAGGGAAACCTGCTGAATTGAATAGGATAACTTTTCATTCCTTGTGGAAGCCCATTAATGCCTTCATGATCACGATGGACATCATGAATAAATTACATCATAAATAAAATATGGCCACTACAACAAACAACTCACAATAAAAATTAAAATACCTAACAATTCATATACGATGATCCATACGTACCATGATGATGATTTCTATTGTATTGCATCTTCCAAAGGTGAGGTGTCATTCTTCGTGGTTTTAATGCAGTCTCCTGCTGTTATAGCCAATTTTACCACTCCAGGTGAATCACACTTGTATGGCCTTCCCCTGTCCCTCTGCAGACTCCTTAGACCCCTTGGACCATTTTTTTGTCCTTTGATGTTTCCTAGACCATCCCTATAAACATGTGAAAATTCATATATTCGACTTTTAAACCCCTAATCGTGTATATACATGGGTTTGGCCCCTAAAAATGCGTACATCGGGATGTGTACAAAATCCAAATCCTTTTGGAGTTTTCCTTGGCATGGATCCGACTCACTTGACTCTTGGCCTTCCATATGCCTTGAGATTGCTTGGGTTCGACCTTTCATTACCCCTTTGAAAAGCTATATAAGGAACTCTTTGATACATTGAAGACACATAAGATAATTGAGAGCAAAGAAACTATAGTCCATTGTTGCCGGAACTTGTGCTTGAGTCTGCATCCCTTTGTCCCTTGGAGCACTTTTGTGTTCTTCCCAAGCTTGCCTTTTGCTTGTGAGCTTGCTATCGAGAGATGGAGGATTGAGGTGGTGGAGGCCCAAGTGGGGGATTCAGTTTCTCTGATTCGCAGACGTGTCGACAGAGGTTGTATCCATTGTAATCTCTGATTTTATATTAATAGAAATATCTTTTCCTGTCCAATAATGTATGTTTGAATGAATATTTCATCCATGGATGATTTCAAATGCTTATACATTGTTGTTTATATATGCTAGAATACATCTAACACCAATATATATAGTATGCTTGTCTTGTTTACTTGTTGTTGAGGAAGTGATTCATCAATTCAAGATGAAGTTGGAAAGCTCAACGGGGATCTACTTCAACTGTCTAGAATAAGGCACGAGGTCTGATCCTTTAGTGTTAGATATTTAATTTCTATTGCATATTGGAAAGGATTGATTTCTGGAGTCAAGCTGTCTATTGTGGTACCCCAAGCCATAGGCATTTATCTCCATAACAAAATTGGCGACTCCAATGGGGAGTTCCTAGTAGTTGTCCTTTGGGGGTTTTCTATCGACATTCAATGACTTTGAATTGCTCTTTTTCTCTTGTTTTTGTGTCAGGTCTGGGGGCATGTTTTTTTGGTAGTGTCGGATTGGTGTGAAGTTTGTCTCAGCTTGTCTATTTTCCTTTATTTTTATGCACCTTTCTTCCTGTACGTGAGTTTTTAACTCACAGTCGCATAGATACGCGGGTTTCACTGCTATTTCCGCGTACACATGCGGGTTTACTGTGAACAGTTGCGTATGCCCTTAGTTTTTCCTTCTAGAGGAAGTTCGATGGTTGCTGGGTGAATTTTGATGATTGCTGAGTCTCCTTTGAGACTTCTAGAGTCTGTATACACCTCTATTTCTGACCAGAGACGTTTTTTTTAGGGTAAAATTTCTTTTTTAAGAATGTTCTTTTCATTGCATTTTCGATTTTTTGTTTTGGGATTAGTGCATTAGATTTCTTTTACTTTAGTACTTTGCTTTTGTGCTGCTTGAGCGTGCTTGCAGAGTCTGGGGGTTGTAGAGCCATTCTTTTGCTTTCATATCTCATTTTTATTTCGAAAAATCCAAAATATTTGTTGATCATTATGCATTGCATTTTGCATTTTGCATAGTACTTGCACTAGATTTGCTTTGGAGTATTAGTCAGGATTTCATATAGGAAAGCTTGCATTTATCATTTGAAGAAAATTGTGCATTTCACGTAGTAGCATACCCTATTTTCTTGGACACAATGCATTTACATTGATGGTTAGGTGTGCATTTTACTTCATGTTGTGTCATAATGCCATTAGTTGCATGGCCATATACCTCTTTTGAGTAATCAAGCCAATTAAAATCAACGCTTAATTAAAATGAACTACACTATTTTATTTGATAGGGTTCACCAACAAGATTAGGTATTAGGGTCTTGGAATAGTTCATTGTGAGTAAATTCTCCAAGACCACTAAACAACAACATGTATGTGTCTGTCCAGGTGAGTGTGTGAAATTCCTTGGTATAACCAGTGTTTCTCAGGATCCTCCTCTCAAAAGGGAGTTAAGCATGAGGAAGTGTGAGCAGTCATTGATTGGGATGACCCCTAGTCATAACTAAGTAGCACTGGAGATATTTCCAGGATTGTATTCGTATCTGGGGGCTCTTTTGAGAGTTTCTGGCTTTTCTACCCTGCCCATACGGTCAATCCCGCCTGCGACTGTCTGCCTGAGCATTGATTATATTGAGGTGACCTTAGTGGCCTTACCTAGGATATCGAGGGGGTACTCTGCAGGGGTTATTCTGCGGGTGTCCCGTCCAGGTTGGGGTCGGAAAACACAGTCGCTTTATGCGTTGAAGCTGAGGGCCACAATAATTGGTTACGTACCTTCGCTTGTTGTGTATGGGAGTCTCAAGCCTCTCCTAGGCGAGACATACCTGCTTCATTCGGGAGCTCACTTATCCTACCCTTGATTGCTTGTGTTTGGCTTTAGTTTTTATTGGTGATTTCTCTATGCACGTTAGCTTGCTTAGGGTTTGCATAGATAGAGAGTATTTTATATTTTTTGAGTCATTGTGGATTCGGGTGCGGCTCCTCACCGTTCTCATCGTTTAGCAAGACTTCCGCCTTCTACATCTCCTCCTCCTTTGGGAGAGAGAAATAGACAGTCCAGGCGGACTACTTCGCACATTGATTCACACACGATAAGAGACCATGTTGAAGGTATTCCTGAACCACCTTCTCCCATTCAAGTTGAAGATGGGGAGTTTACTCCTAACTATGATCCTTCACCTGATTTGACTGAGTTAGGTCCTGTGATTTTTGAGATAGGTACTTTCCATGATAGACCTACTTACTCTAGTGTTGATCCCCCATTGACGCATCACCGGTATGGAACGCCAGATGATGATGAGACTCGTTTTGAACCCGCGAGCACTAGTTATGGTAGTTATGGTATGTATGGTTTTCCCACACATGATTTGGCATTCCATGTCAAGTCTGAGTTTGAGCCTAACACTATGCTTGGGGGCACTCTCATTCCTTACCATGCGGAGAGGTTTGGGAGCACAAGTCACATTGCACCTTCCATCCCGGCGGTGGAAGCTACATCCCATATTCCTCCTAGGTCTAGAGTTAGTGATCCTATTAGGATACCAAATCCAAGATGAGTGACTATAGGGAATAACACGTACATAATTACACAGGTCCCTTCATCCTCTATCCCTAGTTGTTCGAATGTTCACCCTCCACCTCATTCATGTGGTCCTTCGGGCCAGAATGTTGCTACGAGATGTGTCCGTACTACGGTTACTCGACCAGTTGTGTCTCAGGTTCATGTACCGCCCGCTGTTTTGGGAGGTCATGTTCATACTTCTATAGGTCATGTTACTACTTCTGGATCATATATTCCTACTTCCAGAATGTATATTCCTACTTCCGGAGCATATATTCCTACTTACGGAGTGTCTCATGGGACATCACATGTGATGACTTGTGGACCTTGTTATGGGATGCAGTATGGACATGGTTCTTCACCTTATGGGTACGGGTATCAACAACTAGCTTACTCTCCAAATTACAACTTTGTAGCTTCGAATAGTCAAGGTACACCACACTATGGTGCTTTGATGCTACCCTATACAGGGCAAACGGGAGGAGGGCACTATGGCCATGGCCATGGTGGGTATGGTAATCAGACCTATGTGAATCAGAACTATCAAGGAGTGGTCCATCGACCTAATAATCCTAGGCTCCCTTTCCTCGCAACGCTGAATCTTCCTGACTTGTCGAGATTGAAGAACGATCCTGTAGCTCATGACCCAGCTTGGCTGGCTATCCCTACTAAGATTCCATTAGACATACCCAAATTCGAGGGAAAATTGAGAGAGGATCTGAGCGAACATGTTACTACCTTTCACCTATGGTGCTCTTCAAATTCCTTACACCAGGAATCAATCCGTTTAAGGCTATTTCAATGCACTCTTATAGGGTCTGCCGCGAAATGGTATATAGAGCTACCTAGGGGGGCATTTGCTTTGTTTGATGACCTAGCGATGACTTTTCTCAACCACTTCCAGCTACCAGTGTGTTATGACGTTGGTATGGAACTCTTGTCAGCATTTTGGTAGGATAAAGCCACACATATCTTGGATCATATCCAAGAGTGGTGTAGACAAAAGAGGTTGATTAAAGCCTTTATAATACTGGAATTCCTCTTCGAATGGTTCCTTAAGTCGTTATTGCCTTATATAGTGAAGGATGTTTCTACATTTGGAGTACAAAATGAGGAACAAGCCATTTTTAGGGCGCAAGAATTGGATTTGATTTATGCTCAATCCGGTTTGTTACATGAGATCATTCCCAATGCTCCGCGTTCTAGTTTCGACCCCAAAGTTAAACCTGGACCACATGATGATGGAATTGTTGGTTGTGCGAGTGCTAAACCTGTGGATTCGGTTGCAAAATAGGTTAGTCAATTGCCAATCAACCAATCTGCTTCGGGACAAGCCACGACTTTATCTCAATCCACCCAAATGGTGAGTGTGCTTTTGTTGCAATTATTGGACCAGAAGGGTAACTAGCAGCCCGGACGGAATAAAAAGAAGGGTAAGAATAATCGTAAGGGTGGGAATAGGAATGAAAATGCTAATAATAATGACAATAATGCCCGTAATGCTGGGGGGGACAAGCAAGCTAAACGTAAGGTTAAATTTCCTTGCAAGTTGTGTAAGGACGATCACCTCACTTACTTGTGCCCTCGTATCGATGAAGCCTCGATATTCTTAGCACAGGGCCCAGCTGTGCTGACTAACCCTTTACCTCACAATAAAAATATGAACTCGAGGACCCATGATCAGTCTAGTGGTGATCAAGATCCATCGGAGGGTAGTGGTCGTGGTTGCATTAACATGGTACGTGCTGCGAAAGTTGTGACCCGTGTGAAGGACTATGGTTCATCACAACCTAGCCCAAGAAAGGAACCAGATCCACTAGGGACTCTTTTGTGTATTGAAAAACCTGTGGATAAACCTAAACCTGCACCTCGCATTCCTAAGGGAGTCCTTAAGCGTTCGGGGCACAATCCTAATGCCTGAGCCACCCAGAACTATTCTGTTGTCAAGGATTTGGGCCACACTCCTTGTGCGATGTCTACACTAGAAGTACTTCATAGTCGCAAAGGAAAGATTTGCTTTCTGCCCTTGGTGTGAATGAAGATAATTCTTCCTCTGTGATTAAATTTGAAACCACGGGACTTCAGCCTCGCTTGCCTTACTATGTGTCTCTTTTGATTCACATAGAATGTCTTAACATGACCGTCAAGCGCATTGTGATTGATGAAGGTGCTGCTGCTTCTGTGATGTCTTTATCATGTTGGAAGGGTTTAGGTTCCCCTGAGTTGTCTAAGTCTGTGACCATGTTAACTGTGTTTGATGGGAGATCGTTTAGGTCGCATGGGATCCGTCCTTCCCTTAAGGTCCGTTTGGGAGGGAATACCGTTGTGATAGAGGTCAAGGTGGTTGATGCGCTCCTTGACTACAATCTCTTGCTAGGTAGGAATTGGATGTACAGTATGCAAGCTATAACTTCTTCCCTGTTTCGCATTGTATGCTTTCCATTTAATGGGAAGATAATTATGATTGATCAAACGTCATTCAAGAATCTATCGGTTACTGCATCTTTGGGAGATTCGATCTTGGTTGTAGAGCACTCTTAGCCGGTAACTGGGAGTGTGGGTGTGGGCATGTATCCATCTCTCATTGAAAGTTTTAGTTGTCCTGCACCTATCCTTATGATAGGGTCTAGTTCCATTGAGGCTTCAAAATCTGTGAGATCGGTGTCTTTTCGCACGAGTCATATGGAAGATCCTTGGATTCTTCCTACACTAAGTACTTCGAGTAAGCCCATTGTGACGGACGTGTCGTTGCCTGCAACTATGGTAGCTTATCAAGCTAATATTGAGTGTGTTGCAGAGCCTAGTCCTTCCTCTTCACAGATGGAGGAGGAGGACCCGTATGTGCTTCCTGCATGGGCAGTACAGTCTTCTCACGCACACGACTTCCTTGATAGTGTTTTTCCTTCAGATGAAGTGATTATTGAGGCCATGTCGGGAGTTGAGCCACCATGGGAAGAGCTCCATCATAGATCTTACTTTCTTCCCGAGCTTGACCACTTGGAGCATGAGGAATTTAGGGAGGTTCTTAGTGAGAGAATTGGTAGTCCTATGGTTCCATTAAGCTCTCCTAGTCCGATGGCTAATGGAAACATGGAAAATATATCTCCAACAATTTCTATCAATATCTCTCACGATCCTGGCAGGATAGAGAATGTCTATATTGGGGCAGAATGTTTCCATGCTGAGATTCAAGAATACACTAAGCTTTTTAAAGAATTTCATGATATCTTTGCTTGGTATTATGATGAAATGCCAGGTATCGACCCTCGCATTGTTGAACACGAGATTAAGACTTATCCCAATGCTAATCCTGTTTGACAATGCTTGCGTGCGGTGAATCCTAGGAAAGCACCCGCGATTAAGGCGAAGATAGAGAAACTGTTGAAAGCTGATTTTATCTATCCTGTTCCCTTGATGGAGTGGGTTTCAAACCCCGTTCAGGTCAATAAGAAGTAGGGAGCGATCCGCATATCTACTGATTTCCATGATTTGAATCGTGCCTGTCCTAAGGACAATTTCCCCACACCATTTATTGATCAGATTTTGGATGAGTGTGCGGGTAGCGAGGTTTTTTCCTTTATGGACGGCTTTTCCGGATATAATAAGATACAAATTAAACCTGAGGACCAACATAAGACTGCATTTATTTGTCCTTGGGGAACTTTTGCATATTAGAAAATGCCTTTTGGCCTTAAGAACACCGGAGCTACTTTTCAGCGGGCAATGACCTTGATTTTCCACGATCTCAAATTGATTATCGAAGTGTTTTTGGATGACCTTGCTGCTCATTATTGTATGAGAATGCGTCATTCCTATCATTTGAGATTGGTATTCGAAAGGTGCCGCCATTATTTGGTCAGGTTAAATCCTCACAAGTGCATATTTTGTGTGAAGTCAGGTCGCTTATTGGGGTTCATTGTTTCTAAAGAGGGTATACGAGTCGACCCTTTGAAGGTTGAGGCAATACTTCAGTTGTCTCCTCCGAAGAATATTCGTCATCTTCAATGTTTGCAAGGCATGGAAAACTTCTTACGGAGATTCGTTGTCAATTTTTCCAATTTGACTAGAGGCTTCATGCGTCTTTTGAAGAAGGACACCACCTTTTGTTGGGATAAGCGAGCCCAGGAGTCCTTTGATGTGCTTAAGCGAGCCCTAGCATTGGCCCCAGTGATTAGTCCCCCAAACTATAGCCATGATTTTCTACTTTATGTGGCCGCGTCCATGGAGACGATTGGTATGGTTTTGGTTCAAGAGGATGAGGAGCTCCAAGAGCATGTCATATACTATCTGAGCCAGAATATTATTGACACAGAGATCCATTATTCTCATGTTGAGAAGCTTTCCTTAGCTACCGTACATGCAGTTCAACGGTTGAGACATTATATTCTCCTTCGCTAGACCTTGGTTGTAGTCCATGTCAATCTATTTCAATTCATCCTCACTCGAAGGATGATTGGGGGAAAATATAATAAATGGATTTTCATCCTGTAAGAATTCAACCTCGAGTTTGTTTCGGCAAAATCGAAGAAATTGTTAATTTTTGCAGAGCTTATATCAGATTTCCCAAGCGAGGCCAAGGAGTTGGTTTGTGAAGATACGTTTATCGATGAGCACATATTCTTAATCTCAACTTTAGACCCATGGCATGGGGATATCATTATGTATTTACAAACATTGAATATCCCTACTCACCTCTCATGGGATGAACGACGACGACTACGTCATGTATCTAAAAATGACCTCATAGTGGATAACACTTTATACCGCCGTGGGATAGATTCCATTTTACGTCATTGTTTAACTCATGAAGAAGCTGAGGTAGTGTTGAATGATTGCCACAGAGGGGCGTGTGGTGGTCATTTATCCGGGATTTCTATAGCCCAAAAAATCTTAAGAGCGGGTTATTTCTGGCCGTCGATCTTTAAGGATTGTGTAGATGCGGTCAAGAGGTGCCATCCTTGCCAGGTGTTTGCACGTAATATGTGCTCGAAACCTGCCCTATTACATCCCATCATCACCGCCGGTCCCTTCACTAAGTGGGGGCTTGATTTTATGGATTGCAACCTAGCTTCAGCTGGGGGGCATCATCATATCATAGTGGCTGTTGTTTACTTCATGAAATGGGCTGAGGCTATGCCTACAGTTAAATCCGATGCTGAGACAACCGCACACTTTGTATTCAACCAAATTATTACTCAGTTCGGGATTCCAAAAGAGCTTGTCACTGGCCATGGCTTAGACTTTCAGAATCGTATGATGGAAGAGTTGGCATCAAAGTTAGGGTACAAACAAGAGCATTCCTCCTCTTACTACCCTCAAGCGAATGGACATGTAGAAGTAGTGAACAAATCACTCAAATCCATTCTCCAACGAACCATCGCACAAAGCAAGAATAATTGGCACATTATGTTATATCTTGCTTTCTGGGCTTATAGAACCACTATTAAGACTTCCACATGATTTTCTCCATATCAACTTGTACATGGAGTGGAGTCGGTATTGCTGGTTGAGTGTGAGATTCCTTCTTTAAAGCTAGCCATAGAGCTCTTACCAGACACTTCACCATTGGAGGAGTGTTTGGTCCACCTTGAGCAACTTGATGAGCAACGTCGAGATGCCTTGGTGGCTCTAGAAGTAAATAAGTGTCGCGTAAAGGTCCAGTACGATAAGTCTATCCATCCAAGGAGGTTTAGTGAGGGAGACTTGGTCCTTTTGTGGGATCAACTAAAAGAACCCTTGGGGGCAGGAAATTTTAACCCCATGTGGCGTGGTCCTTACGTCGTCAAACGTGTGTTAGAGAAGGGCACTTATGAGTTAGTGGATTATGAGGGAACGACTTTGGCGGAGCCTAGAAATGGGCTCTATCTCAAAAAGTACTATGCATGATTTTCAGCCAAGGATGGTTATTGTATATTATTGTACAGTTTTGCATAGGTAGGTATTTTTCTTATAGTGATCGGGTTTGTGATTAGTTTCTGTTTCTTTTGGCAGGTGTCAATGGAATCTTCCACCTTCATAGGATTCGCAGATGGTGCGAGCCATCACACTCAACACTCAGCCTCTGCTGCTTGGGTGATTTATACTCCTATGGGTCAAGTATTGTCTTCAGGAGGCATATGTTTATGGCCATCTTCAAACAATGTTGCTGAATATAGTGCCATTATTGAGCTTCTACGGGATTCCATTTTACATGGCGTTCTCTCTCTTGAGATACGTCTTGATTTGGATTTAGTAGTGTCATAGCTTAATGGTTTGTACCATGTTAGAAATCCGACATTATTAAGAAGATTCTTATGTGTGAGATTATTAGAATGGCAATTTGACAATATAACATACATACATGTTGCAAGAATTAATAATCAAGTTGCTGACTCATATGCTAACTACGTGTTAGATTGGAATTTGTTTCATACATAATAAACTCATCACAAACACAAATTTTTACACATGTAAAAAAATAAAGCGATCATCATAAAAGTTTTTATAAACATCCAAAATGTGATAGTACATAGGTACATAATACAAAAATGGGGCTCTCAAGCCACCAAAATATAATACACGGTAATACAAAATGTATCACTCCCAGGTATCTAAGCATGTGGAGGAGGAGGGGGGTTGTGATCGTGGAATGTCACTATGGATCTAGCTATCCATCGAAATAGCCGCACCCATGCTCGTGGTACACCCACCACCTGGCGCAGCATGGCCTCAGGCAAGTCCTCGACTTGTGCCATGGGTACTCTATGTGTTAGCCTCATGAAGTTGGTATGAATGCTTTGGAGCATCCGCTTCGCATCCAGACCCGTGATATCATCTCCTCTCCCCCTCCGTCTATGACAAGGGAAGCCTTCAGGACACCGTGGTCCCACATCTGCATGCATATGGTAGATTTCACTATGTGTTGTCACCCAAAAACATGTCTTTTGATTCCATATAATCAGAAAACACAAAAAATTAAATAACTCAAAAATTTTAAAGAGAGGGTCGAGATTCGTTACCTATGTCACTGTATGTCGATCCTAGTGGTAGCGGCATGTCCGGGTCCCCCCAGAAATCTATCCCCGCATAGGGGTAGTCATCGATGGAAAATATCTGTCGTTGCCACCACATAAAGAAATCAGCTGGATAGGGGTTGGACACCCTACCTCCACCCAGTCTGTGCATCGCATCCGCCCAACACCGTTTGGTCGGATCTCAAAACCTGTGTAGAGGAACGTCAACTCTAGGGCTCAATCTTGGAACACGTTCGAAGAAAAACGTGCTCAGCATACTGCTGAAACCGAAGTTTCGCACTCTACCGATCTTGCACTCACTGAGCTGATGTTTCATGTTTCCCAGTAGCGCAGTGCTCCAATCATATATTGTGGGTCTCATGCACTCGACTGCATAGAACATCAGAGGACGTGAGGCCTGGTGGAGTGAAGCCAAGCCTGCTATCCTGCCCAGTGTTAGTAGGATGGCCTTTAGGCCCAAAACCTGTATGGAGTTAGTTGGGATTTGACTCCCCACCTTCTCTGTGTCCAGATAGCAGTACACTGAAATGTACTCATCTATAGTCAAGCCACCTCTGGGCCCGCGAGAACGTAGGTTCACTACTTCCCCCCATCGGGTAAGTCCAGTAATAAAGTATATGTCCTCCACCTCTATGGTGAGGGACATCCCGTCTTTCTGGAACGACTCTGAGTCTGGATCCCAATAGTCCACTAACATCTACAGTAGCCCTGATTTGGCCCTTAAGCCACCAAGACACCAAAATTTGTAAAGCCCACATGCACATAACGCTTGTTGAGCCATTAAATCGGCCCTTACTGCCTCTTCTACATCACCATGTTCACATTCTCTCCATTCTAGGACCATCCTGCACAAAAAATTTGAAGTTTGTCCATTAGAACACTTGAAAAACCTTAAGCGCGGTTGCATACGTGACTTTTTTCCAAACAGCCGCATATGTACACGACTGTAAGGGCATTTTCCGCGTATATCCAGCCCTATACGCAGAAAAACCCTTGATTTCTATGTGGGCCGCAGCGCCTATTTTGGAATGGCCTAGAAAATCAAATACACCATGGAATTTGACAAAATTTGCATCAAAATTAAAGAGTAGAGCATGGGTAAGTACTTGGAAAAAACGGTAGTGGATTCCGCCTGCTGGATCTCCTGGAATTCGCTATTGAAGTTCTAAGCTCAAATGGGTAAAAATTTCAAATGTTTTATAATGTTTTGAATTTTTTACTATTTATAGAAAAATTTCAAATTTTTGAAAATTTTTACCCCCTTTCCTATAGTTTGGACCGTTTCTAATCCTTTTGGACCGTTTTGGACTAATTTATGATGTAGGAGACCTTTTTGAGTGCCGTTTCAGCTGTTGGATTGACCCGTTCGTGTCGATTTTAGGTATCATGTCTAAACTAGCATATAGGTTAGGTTTCATCACCGTTTGCATTTTGCATGACCTTATGACCGTTTCATTATAGCCTTAGGTATGAACCCACTCTATTATGTCACGGAACCTTCTTGCTGTTTTAGAAGTGGCACGATATGAGTGGTAGAGCTTGACCTTACATGGGTACCCTAGTTAGCGCCTTATTTGAATTTGGTGCCCATGCTAACATTTTGTCCCTTTGGGTGTGGGAGTCCGTTGTATAGTATTTCCATGACATTTCGCAAGAGCCTCATACTCCTTTTGATCTTTTGCTGGCCTATTTCCCTCAGGACTCCCTTATGTCAAGTTGTAATTGCATTATCATGAGCTTGGCCTGCCTTATTGAGCCTTACGACGGCTTCCCTGACATTGAGTTTCATCCATATAGCCAGAGCTTGTCTCATGTCTAGCCATGCAGAGCCATTTTATATATACTTTGCAGCTTGATTCCCTATTTTTACCGAGAGGGGATTTCCCCCCGAGTGTCGCTATCCTACACATGTATCCTTGCATTGAACATAGGTATGTTCCACTGCTTGGAACTAGTTTGTTTTCCCATATGACACTCATCTCCTCTTAGTCTGTAACTATAAATCAATTTTATTCTTTTTCAAGCTTTTTAATAATTTGAAAAATTCCAAAAAAAAATCAAAAAACCAAAAATCCAGACAAGGAAAGATGTTATCTTTTGGCAGCTGTCGAGTCGTGTCGCCTTCGAACAGAGCATTGTATATCACATCCGTTGGTTAGGTTTATAGTTTGACTTTAGGAGTTGTACTCTTTTATCTGAGTTTATCTCCATCGACTAGTTAAGCTTCTAGTCCCCATGGAGCCTCTGTCGATGCCTCCTGTGTCGTAGAGATGTCTGATCCTTTAGTCTTAGATATTTGATTTCTATTGCATATTGGAAAGGATTGATTTTTGGAGTCAAGTTGTCTATTGTGGTAACCCAAGCCATAGTAATTTCTCTTTGTAACACTTGCTTCCCATTGAAAAGATTTCTTTCATTTGTTCTATAACTGTGATTCTTAGAGAGGAAATGCCTATACTCATCAAACACCTCCTTTCTTAAGCTTTTTGAACGATGATATTTTATCTTAGGACCACAAACTGGACATGCAAATTTACCCTTTGTCTGAAGACCTACAATATTTAGATATGGAATATCTATGTCAAATATATTCATATATAAACTATTCTAACTACTCCATATCATTAAATGCAATTAAAGTGGAACTTAAAATTACAAACCACAAAATGAAGTTAACCCAGGGGCATCGTGTATTTTCCATACAACCATTGCATGTAATTGAAATTGTCTTTGTCGTATTGGTCTAGATACGTCATACATAGTTATGCCATTCCATAACTTCAGTAGCTCATCTATAAAACGTTCGATGTATACATTCATATCTTTGACTTGGAACTTACCTGATTCATTTAAAGTACATATAAAATATATCATTATGAGAACCACTAAGATATATAAACCATGCACAAGAGTAAAATAATAGATATATATATGAAATTAAGAAACATAATACGACAAATGAGATGCCACAACTACATTATAAATAAAACAGCTTTCAACAAAAAACCTGGAATAATCATCGACAACATTATGTTCTCCCTCTTTATTGACAACCATGGAGGAATGTTATTGTTGATAACAAAAATAGGCCACACCGTGTTAATGGATTTCATCTGTGCAAATGGATTAACACCATCTGCTGCAAAAGAAATCCTAAGATTAAGTGGTTCTTCTTTAAAGTGAGGCCACTTTTCCTCCATATCTCTAAAAGCAGAACCATCTGCAGGAATTTGGATAACATCATCTTGACTTCTATTCCTAGCATGGTAATCCATAAATTGCGCTATGTTTTTGTACCTGAACAGTCGTTGCAAACATGGAATGATGGGAATATAATGAAGAACCTTCAGAGGAACCTTTTTTGTTGCTTTATCTGTACGATATCTACTTACATGACATTCCAGACATTCTGTTGCAAATTCATGCTGATTATAATATATAACATGGTCATCGGGGCATGCATGAATTGCTTCATAATGCATTCCAATCTCTTTCATGATGGAAGATAAATCTCGATATGTGCAAGGTAAAATATTTGATGGTGCTAACAAAAATTCAGCTATCAAGCTACAAAAAAATAAAACAAATTGTTAATGTAATAAATAAATAATATTAATGAAACACGCTTCATCTGTACGATGATCAATAATGAGTTAACAATACAATTATTAGAGGAATACAAATAAACTTTATCACGATCCTATATATTTGATGGATTATTTTACATACCTTAGCATCCGTGTGATTGCAATGTTTGAAATACCATTCATAACCTTCAAGTTCATTATCAACAATATAGTAGAGAGAAGATTTGTTTTGGAGCCTTCATAAAGGGGTTCATATACCTTATCGAGAAGAGGTATATCATGAACATAATCAAAGTCATCATCATTTTCATTATCAACGTCATCGTCATCATCCATTCTAACGTCAAATGAATCATGGATCAATGTATTTGTACCATCATCTTCAATTACATTATCGGCATGATCATCTTGTTCAATATGATCATTCACTTGTTCTCCATTAAACATACATGCTCCATGATCCTAATCCTGAACTTGCTTTGAAAGCACTTCCTCTCGACGATATGCTATAGGGTGTCTTTCCTTTAATATAAATACATGGAAACATCAATAGATATACATTAATATATGAAAAATAAAAATAATACATACAATTACCAATAAAAACGAATATAATAAACTTTATAATGCTAAACCTACAAATGGACAATATTCGTTCCCCCCCTCAGCGTGTCCATGTTCCCTGCAATGTTTTGTGGTTGTTGAGATCAATATTCTTCTCCTCTTAAATCCCCTACATTGAATACATGGACAATAACATTTGCCATCACCCATTTATTTCACTGCATCCCACAGTTTAGCAAGAAATTGTCGGTTGTCTTCATTTGGATCCGAAATATTTAATCTATTTGACATTTTGTCACAAAATTCGTTAATGAATATAGCCGGTTGTCTTAAAAAATCAAGTTCCATGCATCAACATTTTGTCAAACGGAGAGAATTTGAAGAATAAAAAATTCCCGGCAAACTGTCTATCGATGATTTTTTTTTTCCCACAACCACCCATTGAAGAATAAAACAATTCCTGAAAACGTCCGTCAAGGAACAAATAATTTTCACAAATCGTCTGTCTCTTCTACAATAAACATGTTGAAATGTTTAAAACAATTTATATTTATAATGGCCATGCGTCGGATATTCAACACCTTGAACATATTTACCGTTGAAAATATGGGACCATAAATTTAAAATCATGTAAACCAAACAATGTTTTAAAAAAAAACCTATACATCCCGTCGAATCTCTGACGCTCAAGGGTCGGAGATCCGACACTAATGGGTTTACAAACCGTCGATTATCCGACACCCTACCATTGGATATCTGACATCCAACCATCGAATATTCGACACTTAAGGGTTGGATATTCGACACTCTAGGGGTCGGATATCCAACGCCTTTGTGTCGGATATTCAATGGCGCTATAAATATTTTTTGATCGACATTCTTTTCAGTGATTGTTGTTCGACACATCCATGCGAAATTTCGGATGGCATCGGATTCTGACGTCGGATTTCGGGTTCAAATCCTATTGTGATGAAATATGGTCCATTTCGAAAAATTAAATCTCTGTCTTCATAATTTTCAAAGAGAAAAACATAATAACCTTTACCTATAAAATTGCTTCGAATGCCTTATGAGATTAGGGGTTTCCAATTTCGTTGAACCCACCCGTCAATAGCCTTGGGAGATGGACAAAGATAGGTAAACGTGCCAATGAGTCATTGATCTGTAATATTCATAGAAGTATGGCATGTTTGCTTTGTGGGAAGAGCCACCGAGGGAATATTGTCAAGTTTCTTGAAAAGTGTTTTCTGGTTCTGATAGATCTTCCTTTTTCCACTTGCTGCAACCAGAATCCTAAAAGCAGTGATTTCAGGTGGAGGGGAGGATCCCCCTCCCATAGCCATATCAGAATCACCTAGAGCTGAATACCTACAACTAACAAACAAACTTAATGGATTTCCAGCTACAAATACCTCCTCCAAAAACAACTGATTCAACAGAATAAGCCACTGCACAAGTTAAGCAAGGGCTCAACCCTGACACAATCACCACCTATGTCTGCCAAAACAAGTCCTTTCTCCAAGAATGCTTCTATCCAAAGAACAAAGCTCCAATATATTTAGGACAACTTCATAGATCAATTCTCTAAGAATCCAAATAGTTCAAATCTAATCTCCATCTGGATCGGACCTCAGAACCACACAACAATCTTCTAGAGCCGAATCCAACCTGCAATTTTTTTTTAAATCTTTCTTGGAGCACAAAAATCTGTAAAATATCTTACAGTTATTTTGAAACTCATCAATATTGAAAATATTTCCAAACTCTGTATAATCTAAATATTGAATTATCAGAATCACCCAGAGCTGAAGACCTGCAACTAACAAATAAACTCAATGGATTTCCAGCTACAAATCCCTCCTTAAAAAACAGCTGATTCAGCACAAGAAGTCACTGCACAAGCTAAGCAAGTCCTGAGCCTTGGTACAATCACCACCGGTGCCTGCCAAAACAAATCCTGGCTCCAAGAATGCTTCTAGCCAGAGAACAGAGCTCCAAGATCCTGAGATAATGGATCCCGGATGAGATTTGTTTTGCAAGAACAACTGAAATAACAAGACTCAATCGACCTCTGCACAATTTGATCGATACACCCAACGAAGCCTGCCAAACTTCTCCAAGAAACGAACCTTCATAGCTCAATTCTCTAAGAAACCAAACAAATCAAAGCTCCAATCTCCAAGACGAGCCCAAGTTGGGCAAGCTAGAGCTGAATCCGACCTGCAATTTTTTTTTTAATATTTCTTGAAACGCAAAACCTCCCAATCATAATTCTCCTGTAGTCAAATCAAGTTTATCTAGACATCTTTTCATTTTAACTCAATCATACTTACATAGATTATAGCCCAATAGATGATAAGATCAAATTATCATTATTGTTATTGGCATTTCATATGTCTTGAACAAGTTAATTTGTCTATATCTTTTAGTAAAATTTTTATTTAGTTTTATATTTTGCACTTTCTTTTGTAATCATATTAGTGCACACATATTATTTGCAATTGTATTATACTTTGTTTTACTTTGATATGAGTTAATATTATAAATATAATAGAAATGTGCATTGTGGTATTAAATTAAAATTGACATATAATATTGATTTTTTTTCCAGATCACAATGATTGATGACCCCATACATGATGCTCCAAATTCTATTGATCCTTTTTCAAATATAGGAGGAGGAGAAGAAGAAATAAATGACGATGATGACAGTGATGAGGTTGATCAAGATGGCAGGTTTGGTGATCGTGATGAGGATCATGGCCATGATCTCGATGATGATGTTGGTGGTGCTAGCTAGCTATTGATGCTATGCATGAGCATGCTACATTTTGGATTATATTTACATGTATTATTGTTGATATTTAACTATGATATATTTATCATCTTGAATTTTATATCTATATATGGAGATCATATAACTTATTTCTTGTCAGATTGGTATATATATATATATAATTTTTTCGTAGAAAAAATCATTTTATTCATTGAGAATAACATGGACTGTCCAGAAGGATTTACATTAGTTTATCTGCTTCATTAAGCATGACCTATAGCCTTATATTACATTATTTACAAGAACAAAATACATTGCTGGACCTGGCAGCTTCTTTTGCAAAACCAGAACATCTCTCATGTCGTTTCTAAGTTCTAACTCCAAAGTTATTTCCAAACGGAGCAAAGGCCCGTTCCTGCAATGTTTTTTGCTTGGTGATTCATGTTTGTTGAACAAAAAAACAACTTGCTTCTTATTTTTGAGTCTTATACTCTTATGAAAAAATTGGATACTTGACCGTTGATCTGTCCCTCCCCTTCGAAGATTCTTGGTTATTGCTAGAGCCAGTTTTGATAAAGTGTCTGATTCTGTGTTTAGTTCTCTATAGATATGTGAGAATGTTACTGATTCAAAGGAAGGATTCATAGCTTGTATTTACTTTAACATATAATGTAGATGTGGAGCTCTGATATTGTTTTTTCCATTTACCCAATTGATCACTATTTTTGAATCACCGTAAATGTGTATTTTTGGAACCTGCTTATCCTTAACAATCTTGAAGATTGTCCATAAGGCTAAAAGTTCAACTTTGTTGTTTGTTGCATGTCCCATGGAAAATTTGATGGATATTTTGTTGTGATCAGATAGACATATGACACCTCCTACTCCTCCTAAAGAAAGATTACCTTGAATTGTGCTGTCAAAGAAAGCCCATGGTTGGATTTTTTTAATATCCAGCGTAGTTACAGCCTGACTTTTGCTTTGTTTGGGGGTTGTTTTATGCTCTTGCGTTTTCTATACTAGCAGAGTTGATGCAATGTCAGAAGGGGTCCAATGATTTTTTAAAATTGATATATTTCGAGCTTCCCAAATGGTATACACGAATAGGGCAGGGAATGTGTCAAAACAAAATACCCTATGTTCCGCCACCAATTCTGAGTACGCTGCTCCAAGGTAGCTTCTCAATTTGTGATCATCCTATATTGCATGAGAGCTCTTGCTGCAGTGGTCCAAACATCCGTTGCATAAGGACAAGAGATGAACAAATGAGAGGAGTGGTGTTGGCAGGGGTTTTGGTAAGTGATTTGCGCAGCGTCGTAGCAGCTGCACAAGCTCACGTGGTACCGCGCAAGGCCAGATCAACGCGATGGGCGGAAGAATAACCACTTTGAATATTTTAGATATTATTTGACCAAGTTTTGTCACAATAGGTCATTAGCGGTTATAAGTTAGTTAGAGTTGGACCCTCAATGTAAAGGCGCAAGCCTATTTATAGATCTAGTTTTGCAATTGAATCAAGATGATGGTAGCATGAATATATCTGAGAATTGGCATTGTCTGGAGCATGATTATCGCATGAGGTCTAGTGCGATCTGGTTTTTGAAGAATTTCCTTTTGTATCTGTGATCTATCTAGGTTTTTCCTGATGTATTCAGCCTCCTGTTGTGGAGAAGAATTGTGTGTTTTGGATCCTTTGCCTAAGATTAATACGATATGACAGTTGTTTCACAAATCTTATATTTTATTCCTGCTGCGATATGATACTGTTGTGATCTAGCTGTGATATGATGTTGCTGTGATTTATTCCTTTTATGCTATATCGATGTTGGTGCGATCTGTTTTGCTATGAGTTGGGATGTTTTATGAATGATGCTGCGGTACCAGCAATACTGTGAAAATTGTATGATGCAATCTATAGTTATGGAAATGAATTAATGTCGAATGCATAGCTTTGAATCCAATGGTTATGTTTTCTCCCCGTTGGATCCCCATATCCTCCGTACTCACTGCTGAAAACTCGGTTTCGATAGCTCTCCCTTGAACATCTCGGGTGAGACTTCGTCCGCTCTGTGGATGTTGCTGGGCAGGGTAAAACCTATCTGGGCCGATGCTTAGGGAGATCATGCTGGTTGGGCATCAATAGAGTGAGAACCCTTGTCGACGAGGATTTTTTGGTGGGTTTTGCCAATAAATGGTTTCGTTGAGCTCGGGTGGTTGGGAGATTTGGTTATTGCATTCCCCACTTGAGTTTTATTTAAAATTAAAAAAAATGATGAATATTTAGTTTTAGAGTAGCATTGCGAGCCCAGGGGAAGAGGTTGTGCAAGGTTCGAGTTTGTAGCGACGACAAGGAGACCACTCGTAACAGCTACAAAGCTGTGGGTTGGTCAAATCAAGTAATAAATGCAGGTAGTTAAAACAGTTAGCTGGGGACGCTTCTTGAAGCGATGTGAATTAATTACTGATCATACCATTAGACGAGTAATATTGTCGATAGATTTGGCACCATTACTACTGGATTTAGTCATAATGGTGATCGTAGATTTGGCAATGATGAGTTTGAATTGGAAATGGCTATAAAAAGCGTGCGGGACATGGAAGGATGGCATTGTTCAGTTGAGTGAGCAGAGTATTGAGCATAGTGAGAGTTGTAGAGTTGTGGTGAGAGATTTTGAGTGAGTGCAGAGTAGAAGGTTGGAGTTGTTGGGTGCATTGTAAGGTTTGAGGCATGAGGCATGTTGAGCGGCCTTGATGCCATTGATATTTCCAATGAACAAGAGTCCCATTTTTGGACCATGGCTGTCGAAGAAGAAGTCATGAGCATGCCAGTTGGCTCATCGCCCATCCCGAAGAGAAAGCAGCAGGATCAGAAGCCCAGTACCATGCCGCCGTAGAAAAGGCAAACCCGCACTTTAGAAAGAGTGCAAGGTGAAGGAACTGCATAGACCAGGCCGTCGAGCTTAGGATCTGTCAAGTCTACGATGCCCAAGGGCATCTCTGTTCATGATATTTTGGGGTATATCGCTCCTACACATCTGGGAGCAAAGCCAAGGAAGCCGAGGAAAATCCAGAAATATCCACCGAAACTACCGCCACTGCTGAAAGGGATGACATGCTCGATCGACATCATCCCTGCCTTAATCAGGTTGAAATTCGAAGACCATGAATTTCTCTTACTCAAATATGTTCGGGATGAGCCTTACGAGTCAATCCTGATGGGGCCTGGTGCCCCAATTAAGTGGATTCCTCAACCTTGGTCGAGTGGGTTAGACAAATATGGATTGTTGGGGCTCATCAATATGCCTCATTTTAGGCGACTGAATGAATCCCATGCGTGTGTTAAGCAACTTTTTTCCTGTTTTCACGGGGGGATGCTTTGGTTGAATATGCCTATCCCTGTTACAGTAGACTTAGTCACGAGCATTACAGGCTTGCTGAAGGCCGGTGAAGATCCGGCGTAGTATATTCGTAGGAGGGATACCGACAAGAAACTTGCTAAGCAGCTAAAGGAGTGCTTTGGCCTACAGTGGGATGGTCGTGCCTATCGTATTGATAGCATCAATTCACAAGTGGTGCATATTGGTGCACAGTTTCTGGCGAGTAAGGTTGTTCAGGGAAATAGACTGGTCCAATGTAACTCGGGTGTCATCGCATGTGCCCAGAAGTGTGCTGAAGGCATACAGATGAATTGGTCTTTGTTCTTGCTTAATCAGTTGCTCGAAGATGCTCTTTCTGCTCAGGATGGGTGGCCGTTTTCATATAGTTGGCTCTTGATTCTTATTGCGCTAGTTGGCTGGATGGAACCTGAATACTACCAACCAATGGCGGTTGATGCGGTGAAGGTGTGCTGAGGTGCACGATATCAGAACTTATGGTGGGTTGAAGAGCCCAGTAGACAGGTGGACTGTGCCATTCACTTTTGGGTCTATTGGGAGGCACTACAAGCTGCCGCTGTCACCATTCCCTGAGTACCTCCTTATGCAGTGGCTAAGTATTAGTGGCTAATTATGTTCACCATCGGGCCCCATTCTATTTACATTTAGGAACGACGGGACCCCAACTGGCAGTGGCTACCTTTGGCTTACAAAGTCATGACGAAATAATTGGATGCTATTGTTCAATATTGGTCGGCTGAATGGCACAACCCGGTGAGTCAGGAGGAACTATCTAAGGAGCCACCACCTGATGCCCCAGAAGAGCCGAGTATTCATGACTCTAACAATGAGTCGACAACGGACTCAGAGGATGTAGCACAGTGCATGCGGGAGGAGACTCACACCAAATGGTGCCAAAAAATATGAGGCGGGCAGTGGTATCAAGTCAGGGATGGAGGATCAACTGCAACAACTCATCAAAGCGGTGACTGACTCCTCTGCGGCTGCAACAAAGGTGATCCATGAATCCAACCATGAAGAATTCAGTGTGGTAAGAGATAGATTAAATTCCATTTTTTATATTGTTTCCAGGAAGACATCTGCGAGACCTATGATGCAAGACATCCCATCGATCAACACTGAGCCCCAGGCTAGGAACATGCAAGTTCCCCTGACTGCGATCGACGTGGGAAATGAGGAAGTACACCAGTTGCTGCGACCAATCCAGAGTGTGGATTTGGATCTGAACAAGTTATCTGCTACAGAGTTAGTGGATTTTCAACATGGTGTCGCACTGGAATTGGTGTATCGATAGAAAGAGATGACTGAGGGATATGTCCAGTCATAGATCGTAGCTGAGAAGCTGCAGAAAGAACCAGAGGAGCTGCATCAGGTCCTGGTGTAGCTAGCAGAAGAAAAAGTATGAAAGATAGGTGCCTTGAAGGCGATGCAGGCTGAGCTGTAGCGAAAGGCTACTGAGGAGATTACTAAGCTAAAGAAGGTGCAAGACCATCTGATTTTTGAACAAGTGCAGCTGTGTGCCAGATGCAGTGAAGTCAAGCAAGCTATTTCTGAGGCCTGCCAACACATTTTTGAGAGCACGACCAAGCTCACCCCAGTCAATAAGGCCAAGCGATTGGGGAAAACTATTGTCCAGCTCCAGGATACCAACTTGATGCTCAATGCCCTGGTACAACCTACGATGCCACCGGAGCAGGTTGTGTCAAGGAAGGATTCCATTGAAGAAATTATGACTCAGTTCGAAACCATGGAGCAGGAGGCCAAGGTAATTATGGAGGCGACAACATAGTTTTGGCAGAGCTTTGTCCAAGATGAGCATCTTAATCAGTTGACAGCACAGGTGCAAGAAGTTGAAGGCCAGTTGACGACGTTGAAGACATCGCTATAGGCCATCCCACTGATGGTGTAGATCACTAGGGAAAAGGAATTGAAGGATCTTCAGCAGAGAGCCGCCTGTGCCCAGGAATGCCAACAAAAGTGCCATGCTCAACTAGATGAATTTAAAGAAATCGATGGAGAGTTGGCTATTAAAGCAGTCGCCACACTGCAGGCAATGAAAGAGAATTGGCAGATGGTCGACGACAAGGCTATAGAAGAGCACCCAGTGCAGTAGGATTTGAATAATTGTCAGAGTGTTGCCAACAAATTCCAGCTTCAGGTTCGCGAGATCACACAACAATTCAAATATTTCAAGGTGTGGATGTCAGTGTATGCCTTGTAAACCTGACCTGGCTCGAGGACAAGCCACAAGACTGTGTTGGGGGCCTTTTGGCAAGGGTTTTGGTAAGTGAGTTGCGCAACATCACGGCAGCTGCGCAAGTTCACGTGGTACCATGCAAGGCCAGATCAACGCGATGGGTGGAATAATAACTGCTTTGAATATTTTAGATTTTATTTGACCAAGTTTTGTCACAATAGGTCATTCTCGGTTATAAGTTAGTTAGAAGTGGACCCTCAATGTAAAGGCACAAGCTTATTTATAGATCTAGTTTTGCAATTGAATTGAGATGATGGTAGCATGAATATATCTGAGAATTGGCATTGTCTAGATCATGATTATTGCATGAGGTCTAGTGCGATCTAGTTTTTTAAGTGTTTCCTTTTGTATCTGAGATCTATCTGGGTTTTTCCTGATGTATTCAGCCTCATGTTGTAGAGAATAATTGTGTGTTTTGGATCCTTCACGTAAGATTAATACGATATGACAGTTGTTGCATAAATCTTATCTTTATTCCTGCTGCGATATGATACTACTGTGATCTAGCTGCGATATGATGTTGCTGTGATCTAGATCTGTTATGATGCTGCGATATGTTTTGTTATGATGTTGCCGTGATTTATTCCTTTTCTGCTATATCGATGTTGATGCGATATGTTTTGCTATGAGTTGGGATGTTTTATGAATGATGTTGTGGTACCAGCGATACTGTGACATTTGTATGATGCAATCTATAGTTATGGAAATGAATCAATGTTGACTGCATAGCTCTGAATCCAATGGTTATGTTTTCTCCCCGTCGGATCCCCATATCCTCCATCCTCACTGCCAGAAAATTGGTTTTGATAGCTCTCCCTTGAACATCTCGGCTGAGACTTCGTCCGCTCTCTGGATGTTGCTGGGTAGGGTAAAACCTGTTTGGGCTAGTGCTCAGGGAGATCATGCTGGTTGGGCATCGACAGAGTGAGAACCCCTGTCGATGAGGCTTTGTTGGTGGGTTTTTCCAACAAGTGTTCTTCACTTGATTTACACACAATACAAATACTTGGTCCTTGAAATCCTCTTTTCCTCAAATTTTCCCAAGTTAGAATTTTTTTGCTCATTGTTAACCAAAACGTCATGATGATTTTCAGAGGGTTGTTTATTCCCCAAATTTTGTCCCACCACCACCTTTTTTCTCCTTCTGACTGTTCAAATATGGATGCTTCGTAACCTTTCTTGGTTGTAAAGTCCCCATTCACTGCATTCTTAGTCCATATCAACTTATCATGTTCATCCTCATCTAGTTTTAGAAAGCTTGAAACTAGTTGTTCACATATTTGTTCCACTCCTCTGCATCTTCCCCCTCCAATATCAATTCCTGTGCATCCTTCCAACCCACTCTGCCTTTTAGTTGAGGTTCTTGAGATTGAAATCCACTAGCTTATGGATTTTTTGAGCCTTTAGCTATGTTAGGATAGACTTTGGTAATTTGTAGTCCCCGCTTGCCCCTGCCCATAGTTCCTCACCCAACATTAAACTCTTTCAATTGCGTATTCTCCAAGGTATCCATTTTCCTACTAATGGGAAAGCTATAACCATTGCTTTCCATCCTACTAACCCATTTTTATGGGTTTTGTTTGGGTTCCTGAACCATTCAGTTAGTGAGGTGCCTGGGAAATATTTAGAGCTCAGGACTCTACCCCATAAGGTACCTAGGTTTTGTACTAGCCTCCACAAAGACTTTGCTTCCAGGGCTTTACAGAATAGCGCTGCGTTTTTTACCCCCCATCCTTCTAGCTCTTTTGGAAGATCTATAGTTTCCCACTTCGCCAGCGGTATCCCTTCAGCTTGTTTGCTAGCTATCCAAAGGAATGAAAAGCACTTCTTCCTTATTTTTGTTAAGATGCCTTAGGGGATGTAGGCAATGGATGCCCAATACACCGGAATGCTTTGTAATACTACCTTTAGCAATACCAATTTTCCTCCTACAAGAGGAAATGATTAGTTCATGTTGTAATGCAGGCTTCAAATTTCTTATATAGCCATACCCAATCTTGAAAAGCATAGCAGTTTGGTATTAGAAAAAACCCTAAATACTTGGAGCCTTATGTTATTGTGAATGTTGGGTAAGGTATTATCTCTTTTTCTTGTTGAGCGATATCTTCTGTGAATTCATTGTGAGTCATGCTTGATTTTCCTATATTTATCAACATCCCTATGGCCATATTGTATTTATCAAGTAAAGAGGCATAGACCCTTAGGTTTGCCTCTGATCCCTTGTCAAATAGAAGTACATCGCCTACAAAAAGTGTGCAAGTAATTTCTTTTGTGCTGGATACTTTCACCCCTTCAATCCTTCTGTCACTTTTTGCATTATGTATTAATATGCTTAGATCTTTGACAACTAAAAGAAAAACAAAGGGTGAGAGAGACACCCTTTCCTGAAGCCTCTTGTTGGGTGAAAGAAGCTTGAGGGTGATCCATTGATTAGTAATACAAAAGAGGTTGATTGGATACATCCCATGACCCAATCAACCATTTCCGATGCCATTCCTATTTGAATTAATAAGAGTCTTACAAAGGTCCAACTTACTCCGTCATATGCTTTTGAGAGGTCTAGCTTTAGAGAAAAGCACATTGCTTCTCTTTTTTGATAGTGTGAATTGCCTCTTGAGCTAGTGAGACTACATCGTGAGTTTGTCTATTGTGCAGGAAACCAATTTGTTCCTCTATTACAACCTCGCTCATAATGGGTTTTAATATTAGTACAATGACCTTTGCTATCACCTTATATATCATATTACAAAATGATATTGGCTTGAAGTCATCAAAGGAGTTTTTGTTATTCTTTTTTGGAATCAAAGTTATTAAGGTTGACTTTATGCTTCCCAGTACTTTCCCTGACTTTTGTGACTCCTTAACCACTATCAAAATGGCCTCCTTTATTTTATCATAAAAACCTAAGAAGAACTCTAGTGTAAAACCATCAAGGCCTGGGATTTTTCCTTTTTGGAAGGAGAGCAGGACCTGTTGTATCTCTTCCTTCGTAACATATTTGGTTAATTATTCATTCATTTTGGTTGTAATTATCCTTGGGAATAGGCCAATCACCTCCAAGATATCTATTATTGGACATCCCTCAGGTTTTGTAAAAATGCTCTGGAAGTGGTCTATGACTGCTTGAGTTTTTTTCTGGAAAAGTCCTAACCATATTTCCTTGGACTGTCTTGATTTCATGTATGGTGTTTATTCTTCTTCGATTAGAGGAAAATATATGAAAGCATTTTGTGTTTCAATCACCTTCTTCTAGACAAAGTTCCCTTCTTTTTAATTTCCACTTTTGTTCTTCCTTCAGCAACAACTAATCCTTTTTCCTTTCTAATTGCTTTAGTATTCCTATTTATTCCATAGTGAATACTCCTTCCTTGTTTTTGTCATACAGTTCTTGAATTTCCTTTTCCACCCTCGAAATCTCCTCTTGCTGAATTGATCCATGTTTTTTGTCCCATTCCTTGGAGATCCTTTTCATTCTTTCCAGATTGTCAGAAAATTGTTGCATAAGAGAGTGATTCTAAACTTCTTGTAAAGGTTTCCATGCATTTAGTATTAGGGTTTTGTAATCTTCCTCTAATAGCCATTGAGGATTGAACTTGAAGGGTGATGGTGGATTTTCCTTAGGAACCCTGATTTTTAAGACTATTGGTCAATTATCTGAGTTTCCTCCTATTTGTATCATATATCATAAGAGAAACTAATCATTGAATAGGTTTTCTGTTACCAAGAAATGATATAATATCTTCAAGATTTCTTAATCGCCTCCTCTTTTGTTCCTCCATGTAGGCTCCAGTTTCAAGGGAGCTATGTCTATCATTCCTTTCTGCTCAAAAAAGGAATTGAAAAAATAGCTCAGATCACCGCTTCTCGCATTATTTCCCCATATTTCATTCAAATTGAGGGTTAAGTTTAAATATTTCCCTAAAATCACGTTTGCTTGATCTAGAGCACCTAAAATTCCCACCGATTCCCGGAATGCTTTATTGTCATAGAACGACACATAGATGTTTAAAATTGTGTAACTTAAACCTGTCTCTCCATCCTCCAACAAGGTCCCAAGGATTGATCCGTATCACACTACTGATATCATATTGATTTTGGGGCTCCATACCATTAGAATACCTCTGGAGTGTCCATCCACAGCTATAATTTCCATACTCCAGTCCTTAACACATTCGTTGACTACTTCCTCAACATTTTCCCCTTCCATCATAGTTTCTTAAACTAGAAATACTGTTGGATTTATATTGGCTATCAACCTTTTTTAAGGGCATTTTGTTTGGAGGCCCCCCCTAGCTCCCTTGCGTTGAGAGAAAGGACTATCATTAAGGACTCCTACTTGGGGCCTTTTCTACTCTAAGAGCTCAAAATATTGTTGATTGTCTCCCTTGTTTAACATCCAAAACCACTTGTTTATGTGCCTTTGATAGAAGTTATTTACTTCCGGCCTGATATTTTATAGGGGGGTTGAGTGATAGGCCTCCCATTGAGACGCATTCCTCTTCTTCCTTCTAGAGTTTTTTTGACCTTAGGTTATACTCCTTCCTTTGTTCCATTTGGGTTTCTTTAGCTAGTGCTTTTGATTTTCGAGGCGAGGGGGAGCTTAAGAGTGGTTTTAGTCTGTTATTCGTTAAGCTCTCATTTACTTCTTTATTGATTAAACATGAAGGGTTAACAATTGGAATAACAATATTAGTACCTCTATTATTCGGGGTTAACGCTTTGTCCTATTGAGATCCGATCAATGAACTGCTGTTGACTTGTCCATTTGAGTGGTCAACCTTTGTGGCTGGTGATTTCCCGCCCATATGAGCCTTCACTTTTTCTATATACCCGTCAACCACAAACTTGACTGACATCTTCCCTTCACCACCTTTCACATTTCCAGCGCCTTCCGTTGTATAAGCTCTAGTCTCGTTGGAACGCTTCTTTACCCATATTTTTTTGAGTTGAGGGATCTCCTTGTACATAGTGTAATCCTTTTGCAAATGATGAACCTGGTGATAAATGTAACACCTGAATGAAAGATTCCAATAATCCAGCCTTCGCTTCCATAGGATTCCATGCATTACTATTATTAGTTCCTCATAAAGGCATTCCTTCATATCCATTTCGACCAGAATTCTGGTGCACCTTCGGTCTATTTTGGTTTCTCAGGCCTTTTCCAAGGAGAAAAATTTCCCCAACTTGTTGCCTATCTCCTCCAAGATCTGTTATTTCTAAAAAACCATTGGTATCCCCAGTAAAATCACCTAGACCTGCTATTGATTACGTGTCTCCTTATTTACATCGAAGTCTATTCTCCAGTTCTTTAAAATTAGGCCTGATGGTCCCCATTGCCATTGTCACTCTAAGAGTTTTTTACAGTCCTCATCCTGCCTTAATTTGAGCAAGAACCATCCTCGTGGGAGGACATGAAAATTGGGTGTATATCCAAGAACTTCACTCCAATTGGACTCCATCCACAACTTCAACGCATCTCTTCCTTCGCACGCTACTCCCTCCTCCGTTCCGCACATCACCATTTCCTTAATTTTTCTCCACACACACACACACACACACACACACACACATATATAACTTCGTTTTACTTTACTACAATGATATCAATGAAATATTTTGATATGTTGATCATACATTTGATTTTAGTTGGTTTGATTAAAATGATGATGATATTGTTATCCTTGTCTTGGTATTTTATTTATATTGGAAATTGTCAATGTTGTTTTTATTAAGAATTAGTATGTATGATGATATTACTACTTTTGGATGGATGTTGTGAATTTCCCTTAAAATTCTTCAAAAATGTTATACTATAAATTCGAATTCTTAATGATATTCGAGAACTTTGACATGTTTTAATATCTAATCGAAATTAATAAAATCGATACAAAATCAATAGAAAATGATATATTTCACTATTAATAATTAAAATTAAAATTCTTAATTAACAATGGATGCAAAACAAAATGCAAAATGGATGCAAGATTAGACACAACACTAAATGCAAAATTGGATGCAAAACATGATGCAAAAGTGGTCGTCACACCAGACACAAAACTAGATGCAAAAAGAGACTCAACACTAAACACAAATATGGGTGTAAAACTAGTCACAATACTAGGCCAAAAAATAGATGCAATGATAGACGCAAACGTGGATTCCTAACTGTATGTAAAATTTGGCGCTAAATTGGGCACAAAACTAGGTGCAAAACTAGATGCAGTACTGGGATTAAAAATCGACACAACACTGTGAAAAAAACCAGATGTAGTATTGTGCATAAAACCTGAAGCAACACTGGATGTAAAACAAGATGTAGTACTAGACGTAAAACTCGGTGCAACACTGGACGCAAACAAAGACATAATATGAGATGCAATGTTGGATGCAAGATGGGAAACAACATTAGATGTAAAATTGGACACAATAATGGATGTAGGATGGGACACAACATTGGACGTAAACCTAGACAAAACATTAGGTGCAACATAGGTTACAAAACTAGGCACAACACTAGGCACAAAACTAGGCACAACACGAGGCGCAAACCTAGACATAAAAAAAGACATCAACCGGGACACAACATTAGGTGCAAATTTAGACGCAAAATAAGTCGTAAAACAAGACACAACATTGTGTGCAAACCTGGATGAAAAAATATATATAAAATGAGATGAAAAATGAGATGCAACATTAGAAGTAAAACTATATGCAAAACTAGATGCAAAATTAGATGCAATAATGGGACCAAAATTGGATGCAAAGCTAGATGCAACACTAGACAAAAAATTGGACATAAAATGGGGTGCGAAATTGGGTGCAAAACACAACCCCGAACTAGGATAAAATAATACGTACCATTGGATGCAAAATTGGTCGCCAAACTGGGTGCAAACAAGGATGTAACAAATAACACAAAAGGATGCAATACTAGATGCAACATTGGGTGCAAATAAGGGCATAAAAAATATGCAAAAATAGATGCAAAATATTGGGTGCAAAACTTGACAAAAAAATGGATGTTAAAAAGGATGTAAAAAAATACACAATAGTTGAATTTTTATGAAATGGTGCAATAACGCCAGGTTTAGTGCCAGATTTTTTACCACAATTGGAAAAACATTACACACAAATTCCAGTTTTTGTTGTAGTATATTTATGTGTGTGTGTGTGTGTGTGCACATCTATATATATGTAGGCATACATACATACACACATACATCTAAATATATATGTACATATATATATATATATATATATATATATATATATATATATGTAAACATACATAAATAAGTACATACATACATACATACATATATATATATATATATACCTTGCCATTGTCGATGCCTTTCCCTTTCCCTTGATCATCCTATAACAAAAACCATGATTTGTTAAGCATATATACAAATATTATTTGTTAACAACATAAAATATATATAATTAAAAATAATAAATAAACTATGTGCATTATTTTTAGTAAATCTGTAATGTCCCAATTCAACTAATTGCATAGCAGGACAATTCCATCAATCGTACTAGTTCCCTAGGTTGGATGGATACATTTGGAATTGTAATAAGGGAGATAATAATTGGTGTCCAAACATTAGAATGGGATAAATATTTAGTAATGTAGCTTATTAAATAAGTACAAGAGAAAATTGAAGTGACAATGGAGCATGGAGACACATGGAGACTATGGGGCCCACACAAGCTAGAAATTTGGTGCCAGATGGCATCCTCCTCTTGCAATTTAGAATCCATGGGAAGCCTAAAGGTTCTTGGATGAGTTAGAAGGATAATACACTTGTCCATATGCATCATTGGTCGAATTGCGGAGGAAATGTAACTTACATGGGAGAGGAAGAGTCATTTTGGAGCTAGTGAGACACTTGGACTATATTCCCTAGCTCTATGACAACAATGATGAAGATGCTATGACACCTATGAAACAAATAAGATATGAAGGCTGAAATAGGACATATCTGACATTTCAAGTCGAGATAGAGAATACAAGATAGCTCTCATGGATTTGGGGAAGCTCAATGGGCTCCAACTCGAATTTGGGGAAGGTGGAAGGCTAGGGAAGGGAGGACAATGGCAAATCATGAGCACACACTATAATTCGAATTGGCTTGAGTTTGTGGATGGATTGGGAACATTATAAGGATAAGTATGTTTATAAAATACAGGAATAAACCAAGATAAGGGCTTTTTATCATTTGATAAATTGTCATTTGTGAATTGTGAGAGCTAGTGGGTGATTAGTTTTCTTTCCTTATCCAATTTCGAGGGTGAAAGATTCCCATCCAAGTTGGTGTTTGGAGAGGCCACTCAGGTATTTCAAGGATATTTAATGGAGTTTTAATTGAAGGTAGAAGCTACAGGGCATATCGTGGGTTCTTCTATTGCAGCACTTCCTCTCAACCATTTCCAGTTTTCTTTGCATATTCATGCTCATGGAGGGATTGTGCCTTGGGTGAGATATTGTACTCTTTGGGAGAGCTATTAAAGATATATTTATGATTGTAACCCATTAAATATTATATTTTATTCATTCTCATAAATTTTCAAGTCTAAATACCCAAGAGTTGTATGTCAAAATGACTTTTAATGAGCAAACAATGACCATTTCCACTCTATTTTGATATATGCCATGGTAATGCTTATTATTTCGAATGGAGGAATGTATATATGATAAATGTATGATGAATGGACTGTAATTAATTTTTATTTCAAGTCTCATTTTCATTACTTAAGAACTAGAATCCATTTTACTCATTTTTATTGCATTGGGAGAAGATTTGGTGCATTTTCCCCAAGGTTCGAAATTGTGATTTGGGAGCTGTTTTGGAAAGAGTTATAATAGCCTGTATAAACTGAACCATGATGCATATGAGAATTTAAAAATGTAACTTACACACCCCTTTTCTATTTTCATAAATTTTAGTGGGGTTGGGAGCATTTGAGAAGCCATTTCTAGCATTTACCTGGGGGGGCGGGGGGGGGATTGGCACCCCAAATTGCTAGTAAAGACTCCTACTTTGATCAGAATATAAAACTAGTTTTAAGAAGTGATTGGAGGGTTATAAATAATATATGAACATAATATTTAAGTATTAATATCATTCATACACACTCTAAGAATATTTTGGAGCATTTGGGCCAATTTGGAGACCTAGACATCAAAACTAGTCAAAGGTCGAAACAAGGGAAAAAAGTGAAAAAAATGGTCATTTAATAAAAATTCAAAAAGATAAATTACAAGTGGTATAATATCATGGTATTAGAACCTTATGGTATTAAAAATGATTCAAATCAATAAGCCACCACCCTTAGATCCTGAAGTTGAAGGTGTTTTTGTTGGAGAAGAAGAAGTAGAAGAAGAAGAGGTACATTCTGTTGAAACTATGACTAACAAGGGGAAGGGATACACTGATACAGAGGAGGTGGAATATATTAAACTAATACAACCTATATTTGATGACATAAACAATAACATGAACCTAGATCTTATGAAAGGTTTCAACTTGTTGGTTAGCCAATTTGGAAGCAAATTAGTAGTAATAGGAGATAGCAACAGTTCACAATCAGAAGAAAAGAAGACAATGGGTGAGCATATTTTCTTAAGAAAAATACCTCATAATAGACCCCATGAACTTCAGAGAACACTAGGGCCTACTGCACCTAAATTTCTTGTATCCAATTAAGAGCCTAACATTCAACTTGAACTTGCTATAATGGCAAAAGAATGGGATACATTGGATGAAAATTGTAAAAGAAGTGTACCATTTGATAAATACTTTCTTGCTGCAAAAAAACTCAGAAAAAATGAGGATAATAAGTATCTATACAAAAACAAAGACTTAAATTGTGCCATTAGTAAAGTGCCACTCCCTACTTTTGATGGTTCCTCTCAAAGTTTTGCTAACACTTGGGTGCAAAAAATAGATTCGTATTTTCAGCTGAATCCAATGGTGGAAGAAGATGCCTTAAAAATGGCCATATTGCAGTTGGAAGGAGATGCCAATTAATGGTGGTTCCATGGCCTGAAAAATTTGGGTCATGATCAGGTTAACACCTATGGATAATTTATTGATAGGGTACTAGAGATATTTGAGCAAAAATATTCGTAATTGTCTTTCAAAGAACTAGCACAATCGAAGCAAGTTGGGACCCTAACAAATTATATGATGGAATTCGAAAAATTATCAGTAAAGGTGGATGATTTGTATATGGGAAGGTTAGTATTTTTGTTCACTGAAGTTTTGGTTGAACCCTTAAAATTTTTGGTCAAATCCCACAATCCCACTACATTAAAAGATGCAATGAGCTTGACTAGAGATCTCCAAAATGTGCTTTCTAGAACAAGATTTCCTCCTAAGCCTAGCTTCATATTTGAAAAGAAGGCTTGGAAAAAATATGCACCTGATAACAAGCCTTTTCAAAGAGATTCAATTGAAAATAATAAGAAATAAGGACTAAACAGGGATGAACTTCTAAGAAAAAAATTGTTCTTCACATGCTTTCAACCATGGACACCGTGGCATAAATGCACTAAGGGAAAAGCTCAATACATAGAAGTATTTTATGATAATGATGAGTATCAAGGGGGTATGGATGAATAAGGACACAATTTATCTCAATAAGAATCATATGAGACAGCAGCTGAAGAAGAAATACAAGAAAATCAACCTTCACCAGACAAAGCAAGAATGGCAGTACTTTCAGCAGTGCCTCGCTATCACACTATTCGATGCAAGGGTGTGGTATTAGGAAAAAGAGCTTCAGTTTTGGTATATGGAGGAGCCACACATAAATTTATTGATGCAGATATAGTGGAGAAAAGGAAGATACCTACTAAACCATTCGATGGATTCATAGTTGTCATTCCCGGTCACAACACAATGCAGTGCAAAACATGGGTTCCAAAGTTGCAAGTCATAGTAGGTAACTATACTTTTGTTGATAGTTTTTATGTGGTTGATGTTGCTGGTACTAATGTGGATTTGGGATTGCAATGAATTTATTATATATGGGAGCATACAATAAATTATCAAATTCCTGAGATGAAATTTCAAGATTTGAAAGGTGTACTAAGGGTTGTGAGGGGGCAGCACACTTACCCAAATCAAGTAGTGACTTGCAATAGTATGAGATTTATATTGAGGCATGGGAACAAAGAATGGGATGCATAATTTAATATCACATATCCCAAGCCAAACATAAAGGGTTTTGAACACCCAAAGGAGATAGAGAAACTATTGAAAAAGTATGAAAAAGTTTTTAGAGATCTTCCACATGGTAGACCACCTGATAGAGGGGTTGAGCACACCATTGTTTTGGAGGAGGGGACTCCACCAATTCATATACCACCTTATAGACATCCCAAGAAATTCATATATGAGATTGACAAGGCCATCCAAGAACCCTTATATTTGGGACTCATTAGACCAAGCTCTAGACCTTATGCTTCTTCAGTAGTGTTGGTAAAGAAAAAAGATGGAACCTTGAGGACATGTATAGATTTTAGAGCTCTGAAAAAGAAGACCATAAAGAATAGGTATCCTATTCCTAGTATTTATGAGCTAATGTATGAGCTATTTGGATCCAAATATTTCTCCAAAATTGACCTTATATCAGGTTATCACCAAATTCGAATGAAGGAAGAAGATGTGGAAAAGACTACTTTTCGATGTCATTATAGTCACTTTGAGTTTATTGTTATGGAATTTGGATTAACCAATGCTCCAACCACATTTCAAGAATGCATGAATATAATATTTTGCAAGAAGCTTAGAAGTTAAAACTTGGGAAGAGCATTTGCATCATCTAGAGATTGTGTTGAGAACTTTGCAAGAGCAATCCTTGTTTGCTAAGATGTCTAAATGTGAATTTGGGATGAAGGAAATATTGTATCTTGGTAACATTATTGTGCAACAAGGAGTGAAATTACACATGGAAAAAATCAGGGATATCTTAGAATGGCCATCTCCAAAAAACATCATTGAATTAAGAGGTTTCATTGGAATATGCACCTATTATAGAAATTTTGTGAAAGGATTCTCCAAGTTGACTTCTCCACTCATTGATTTGAATAAGAAGGATGATTTAAAGTGGTATTAAGAGGATTACAAGGCCTTCCAAAAAATTAAAGAGGTAATGAGTAGTTGTCCCATACTTGCATTACCTGATTTTTCTAAGCCTTTTGTTGTTGAATGTGATGCTTCAGGTGGAGGAATAGGGGCTGTCCTAAAGCAAGGACAACACCATATAGCATTTGAGAGAAGAAATTTGAAGCCTCATGAAAAAATATATTCCATATATGACAAATAAAATTTGGCCATAATGCATGCATTGGCCAAGTTTCGACAATACTTAGTAGGAAACAAGTTTGTGGCGAAAACTGACCATAATAGCCTAAGGCACTTCCTCACCCAAAAGGATATAAATGAAAGGAAACATAAGTGGGTAAGAAAGATTCAATCTTATGATTTTGATATTGAATATGTGAAAGGGAAGAATAACACTGTAGCAGATGCATTATCTCAAAGACCTTCTTTTTCTCTCATGGACATTGCTAAAGATTGGAAAAATATGTTACTAGTTGAATATGCCAAAGATAAATTTGCTTGTGATGTGTTAGATGGAATAAAAGGGGATTATAACTATAGGATTGTGAATGGGCTGATATATTATAAGGGAATAATTTAGTTGGTTCTATATTCAAATCTCAAATACAAAATTTTGCAAGAAGCACATGATTCCCCACTAGCTTACCATTCGGGGATCTTCAAAACTTATAGGCAATTGAGGAAAATATTATTTTGGAAGGGGCTGAAGGAAGATGATCAGAAATATGTGAATGAATGTAAGGTGTGTAAGCAAAACAAATTATAACTTACATGCCCAGCTGGTTTATTGCAACCATTTCCCATTCCAGAGCAAAAATGAGACAATATCTCAATGGATTTCATCACCGGGTTGCCCAAATATTTGGGTAATGATTGCATATATGTGTTAGTGGATAGATTGAAAAAAAATTCTCATTTATTTGTTGTTCCATCATCTTTAAGTTATGCACAAGTGGCTGATATTTTTTTCAAAGAAATCTTCAGATTGCATGGGCTCCCCAAGAGCATTGTAAGTGATAGAGATAGTATATTCATGGGTGCTTTTTGGCAAGAAAATTTTAGATGGGTGGGAACTCAGTTGACTCCAAGAACAAGCTATCATCCACAAAATGATGGAAAAACAGATAGGGTGAACAAATGGTTCGAAGGGTACCTAAGAAACTATGTGGGAGATCAGCAAAAAGCATGGACAAAATGGCTACACTTGGGTGAGTTTTTCTACAACACCACTTTTCATATGTTAATAGGGATGTCTCCTTTAAAATAATTATATGGTTATGATGCACTTAGATTTTTTGAGATGATATTTGGTGATAGTAGAGCTCCAAAAGCAAAAGATTGGGTGGAAGAGAGCCAAGAAATTTTTAATCTTTTGAAAGACAATTTGCAGGTTGCCCAAAATCAGCAAAAACAATATGCAGATAGACATAGAGAAGAAAGAAAATTTCAGTTTAATGATTTAGTATATTTTAGGTTTCATCCATACAAACAAACATCTCTCAAAAAGAGTGGGTCAGGAAAGCTAAAACCAAGATACTATGGCCCATACAAGGTAGTTCAGAAGATTGGGGAAGTAGCATATGAGTTGGAACTTTTGGAAGGGAGTAAAATCCATAATGTATTCCATGTTTCTTGTCTAAAAAAATATCTTGGTAGAAAAATTGTCACTTCAAAAATACTTCCTCCCTTAGATGATGAAGGTCATCTCACACTTGTTCTGTAAAATATTTTGAAGACAAGGGAAAGGAGATTGAGAAGCAGAACTATCAAAGAATACTTAGTACAATGGAAGGATCTACCAAGTGAAGATGCCACATGGGAAGAGGAGAAGATTTTGCAGCATCCAAATCTGAAATTTATTGAGGACAAGCAATATTGGGTGGGGAGGAATGTAATTTCTCCATTCAAATAATTTCATAGTAGGACAATTCGATCAATCCTACTAGTTCCCTAGGTTGGATGGATACATTTGGAATTGTAATAAGGGAGCTAATAAATAATTTTCAAACATTAGAATGGGATAAATATTTAATAATTTGTCTTATTAAATAAATACAAGAGAAAATTGAAGTGGCAATGGAGCATGGAGACACATGGAGACTATGGGGCATACACAAGCTAGAAATTTGGTGCCACATGGCATCCTCCTCTTGTAATTTTGAATCCATGGGAAGCCTAAAGGTTGTTGGATGAGTTATAAGGATAATAAACCTTTCCATATGCATAATAGGTCTAATTTGGTAGGAAATGTAACTTACATGGGAGAGGAAGAGTCATTTTGGAGCTAGTGAGACACTTGGACTAGATTCCCTAGCTCTATGACAACAATGATGAAGATGCTATGACACCTATGACACAAATCAGAAATGAAGGCTGAAATATGGAATACCTGACATGTCAGGTCTAAATATAGCATCTAAGAGAGCTCTCATGGATTTGAGGAAGCTCAATGGGCTTCGACTTGAATTTGGAGAAGGTGGAAGGCTAGGGAAGGGAGGACACATGGCAAATAATGAGAACACGCCCTAATTTGAATTGGCTTGATTTTGTGGATGGATTGGGAAAATTATAAGGATAAGGGTGTTTATAAAATACAAGAATCAACCAATATAAGGGCTTTTGATCATTTTATAAATTGTCATTTGTGAATTGTGAGAGCTAGTGGGTCACTAGTTTTCTTTCCTTATCCAATTTCGAGGGTGAAAGATTCCCATCCAAGTTGGTGTTTGGAGATGACACTCAGGAATTTCAAGGATATTTAATGGGGTTTTAATTTCAGGTATAATATATATGGAATCTCATGGTTTCTTCTATTCCAGCACTTCCTCTCAACCATTTCCAGTTTTCTTTGCATATTCATGCTCATGGAGGGATTGAGCCTTGGGTGAGATCTTGTACTCATTGGGAGAGATATTCCTGATATATTTATTATTGTAATAAGTTCAATATTATATTTTATTCATTATCATAAATTTTCAAGTTGAAATACCCAATATTTGTATGTCAAAATGACTTTTAATGAGCAAACAATGACCATTTCCACTCTATTTTGATATATGCCATGGTAATGCTTATTATTTCGAATGGAGGAATGTATATCTGATAAATGTATGATTAATGGACTGTAATTAATGTTTATTTCAATTCTAATGTTCATTATGTAAGCATTGGAAGCCATTTTACTCATTTTTATTGCATTGGGAGAAGATTTGGTGCATTTTCCCCAAGGGTCGAAATTGTGATTTGGGAGCTGTTTTGGAAAGAGTCATAAAAACATGTATAAAATGAAATATGATGCATATTATACTTAAAAAATTTCCCTTACACATCACCTGCCTCTGTTCAGAAATTCGAGTGGGGTTAGGAGCATTTGAGTAGCCATTTCCAACATTTACGCGGGGGGAATTGGAACCCCAAATTGCTAGTAAAGATTCCTACATTGATCAGAATATAAAAATAGTTTGCAGAAGTGATTGGAGGGTTATAAATAATATCTGAACATAATATTTAAGTATTAATATCATTCATACACAATCTAAGAATATTTGGGAGCATTTGGGCCAATTTGGAGACCTAGACATCAAAACTAGTCAAAGGTCGAAATAGGGGAAAAAAATGAAAAAAAAGGTCATTTAATAAAAATTCAAAAAGGGAAATTAAAAAATCATCGAGTGATTGTTAATATATACTTATATTATTCCTAGGTCCCATTCAAATGATAATTGAGCAACAAATATTTTCCCACGGGTATTGTTTTTATTGCATTGACCACAACTTTGTTATCCTCACCTTCCATAAAAACAAAATTAGGTAGTTTGTTTGTGCTTCCAGGATGTGTACTATTTATAAACCTAGAATAATTTCCATAGGCTTTGGGACTTCCATCAATATATATGGAAGATCCTTTATGTTGATTGTTTTATTCCTTGTTATTAAAATTTTCACAAATTTTGTATATGTGCATACTATTTAGATATCTTGTCAAACTACCCCAATCCATGTAATCATAATTTGGTACAACATATTCCATCAGTTACACTTCACTGTTATATTGAACATTCACACCGTCTAGAAAAAAGACCCAAACCGTGTAAAGTAGGATGGAGAAATGCGATATGTTCTTCCATCAATAGTGAAATCAGTGTTAATTTTAGCGAGTGGGTTTGGTTCATGTTTGGTTCCCACTTCTCCAAACAATGCATGTAAATTAATGGAACTTTCTTGTCTTCATCAGACTCATTGTCATAATACAATGACCCTCCTTCAACAAGAAATACATCCATACATTTTTTGAATTTTCTTCTAACATTGCTACCTCCAGTTGACCTCGATGTACTGCTTGTTGCTCTCCCTTCTTCAATCTGTTCAAGACAACCATCGCTATTTTAAGATAGATCATAAGATATCTATTTGGTTGTGCATGTAATTAACACCAAACAACAAAGGTCATGTTCCAATGATATGATTTAGATAGCAAAGGTAGCAATTAAATTATCATATATATTTTATTTGTTTGACTTATTCTACATGCTTTTCAGTCATTGGTTTCCCACATATGCTTAGTGATAAAATGAATCATATGTGTGATATGTTAAATTAGGTTCACAATGGATTCAATGCATTCAATTTCACTATTTCTATGGTACCCTTTGTTGTATAAACAATGTTGTAGAAACAATGCTCTTTTATATACATAAATAATTGATGCTTATAACACATGCACAACATTTATGCTCCCATGTATGCATGACATATTAATGCTCCCTTATATGCATGAATCATCAATAATCCCAAATATACATTTTATACCTTAGGACATGTCCATATGTGCATATGCCCCCCTTAAATAAGATTAATAAGACCCAAAATGGATCACTATGCAAGATGCTCCGATAATGCTTGGTGGATGAAAGTGTTGTTTAATCAATTCTTTGTTGCATCTATATCTAAGTGATAAGTTTATACATTGAGCTTACTTTTTTTATGCCTTACCGTGGGTTACAACATGCAGTTGTACATGTATTAGTGTTGAAACATGTTTGGAATACCTTGGCTATGCAAAATTAGTTGCTTGACTGTAATTTCGATAGGTAGTGGCATGTACTTCGATAGGTGAATGTAAGTTTTGGTTACCTTTGTGAAGTGTTTTGTTGACCTTATAAATTTGATTGCTTGATGATTCGACAATATTGACTTTGGGAATATGGGTTCTATAGTTTTAATTATTGTAATAATGATTGAAGGCAACATTAGTATTGGGTTAAAGTGTTATTTGGTTTGGAATAACCACATGTACGGAATCTATTAATGTTTCACTGTTTGACTTTATTTGATCCACTCCACAGTCATTTCATGTATTGTTGTTGTTATTGAGTCTTAATTATTTAAAGGGTTTAAATGATATTAAATAGAATCACTCCGATCAAAATTGAGATGTTTGTAAATTTGACTTGGCTTCTTGAACCATGGGCAGGTGCTTAGAATGACAGTCACTTGTGTTTGGAAATGGTAGAATCAATCCCGCTTTTGCAATACTTTATGATTATTTGAGTCTTGTTAGTTAATGAATTTTAGGATTGTTGTAGTTTTTAACTTATCGTTCCTTTTGTTATTCTATCTCCCTTACCTTGGATTAACCTCATTTTCCTTACCAAGTTATGATCCCAAACCTACTTAGATTGATGTTGATGGCATTGTTACCTTGTTCTTCATAAAACCATTGTGGTAAGCTTGAAAGAAAACCATGGTAATTCACCTCCTCTGAAATTGATATATTGCACCCATAACTCAGTGTATTTATTCTTGCCCCTTCAAGTGTTATGTGCTGTAATTTTGTGAAGAGAATATCATAAAACCCAACCTGTGTTTATCCTCACCCCCTCTTTGATAGCATCACCACCACCATACTCATCATGGTTATTTGAAATGATATATTTCACTTGGGTCTTCACTTAAGAAAGTAAGCATTTCTAGATATGCATTGGTATCTCTTAATAACATTATTGCTCTAGTTATTCTCGTATCCATTTATTTTGATAATTTCTATGTTAACGCCAAAGTCTTAAGCTATTGATGCACTATTTAAAGTTTTCCATATTGTGTATAATGTGTTTGACCATATATGGGATACATTATCAATCACGTGTCAAACACTTATAACTTTATTAACATAGTGCAATCTTGATTTCACCTATTCTGAGATAGGTAGGAAATTGTTATTCCATCTAAACAACTATCTAGTATATACCAATTTCACTTTCCCTTTGTTTATTGTTCCTAAATTTCTCTCCTTGGAGGATATAGTGTAATGTTTTTTCAGGACAAAATTGGTGGCCATTCCATAAATATGCATGCAACTAGGTGTGTGATTTATTCATTGTGTACTTGTACATTCACACCACCTATGCAGTTACTTGTTTTTACACTTTCATCTATTTTTTGGGCATACTTGTAGTGATATTGTAGTTTTGTTCATTTTTACATAAAACATTTTATCTTTCAAGTGCAAGTTGAAAAAGAAAATAAATTCTTAATGGAAAAGATAATAACAATACTAAGTAATGACCAACTAAGACCAAGCATTTAATTTCAAAGTACAAACAAACTTTAATTTTTCACTATAGTACTTACTAAACCAAGAAGCATGCAGTTGAAACATGTGTGAGATTTTGGGGCACTACCGTTTTGGGGCATGAATGAAATGAGGATATTATGAGATGTTCGGTTTAGTTCAGCATTGTTGCACAACTTCATTGCATGTAACAATGGTTGGGGATAGGTAAAAATGATGGGAAACATTAGTGGAATAGATACCCCACTCATGACTTCTTAACAGTAGGTAGCTAAAATTAATGTTGCTAATGATTCCCTTATAATGCTAAATATGGGTGCTTGGTCTCATTGTGATAAAATGAGACAATTAAAACAAAAGGATTCAACATGGTTGAATTGGTATGCCAATTGAGAATGTCCTACCAATGTATTATTAAAAGGATTAGGAGTAACTCCAATATTTCTATATACTTTGATAGATACTTTAACATATTTATTTAATACATGTTAATCATTTCTATTATTGTTAATTCCTTGCAAGAGTTAAGTGTTTCCATGGGCTGGTAATTCATGTTTAGTTATGTATTAATAGAAGGAATTCATCGTTCAAAAATTTATAGAACTTAATTTATGAGGAATATGTAGTTAATATTGGTTACGATTACAAACTCACTTAAATGTGATGAGTATGCATATGTGTTGCACATGCATGACATTGGTTTTTTCCACATTGAATCATCTTCTACAAAACTGGGTAGTTAAGTATATTATAGGTGAGATCATTTGCAACATAGCACCAAATTTATTAGATGGAATTTCAAGTTACACATTGATAATGTGGTATGAGGTATGGTGTTAATAATGGGCTATTTAATTTGGAAGGATTATTCGTCTTCTTGGAAGGATATTTTTTAAATTCTCTCCAAATGTTTGTACTATTAGTAAACACACACACACACACACCAACTCCACTTGAAAATGTACTTTAAGAATGGAATTTTAAAGGTTCTTAGTTGTAAGGAATGCTCCTTTGGAATTTACAAGAATTCATTGGTGTCCAAATTCTATCCTCAATGGAGGTAAATGGAGAGATCATTTTTGAAACTTTCATGGTTTTTGTCATTCAATCAAGTTAACTCTCAAATCCTGTAGTGGGTTTGTTAAATTCTTTTGCATTCATCATGAGAATGGTTGTGATGAATTTGGAGGACAATGCTTGACCACATGACATGGATTTGTTGTGTCCAAGGGAAAAAATTTCATTTTCTAACCCCATAACAGTCTCATGGACATGTAGATTGGATAAACTTGGATATAAACCATGAGATAAACTTAGATAAAATCAGAATGAGTAAAGGATATAATCCTTGGAAAATTCAACCTCATTTTCAAGCTACTCAACCCTCAAAACCCTAAATTACATTTGTTTGAGTAGAGAGATGAGTTAAATGGAATAGTTATGGATATAGAGTGACACCCTAGGGAAAGAAAGTGAGACCCAATAGAAAAATTACATCTCTAAAATCAGCTACGCTCCCAATGAATTCAACACTTCTAAAATGAAAATGAAAACATTTGTGTGAATCGTTGCCAAAGGAGAGAGATCGGGTGGAAATATGATTCATTTAGAACTTGCAGCAACGTCTAAGGGAAAATGAACATACACAACAATGAAATCAACTCTTTAAACTATGAATTCAACCCCATAAAATTTGAATTTATTTGTTGTTTGGCCCAAACAATTTTTAATGATAAGAGTTATGGCAATTAATGATTATACTTGGATTTAGTCTCAATCCAAATTTCAAGCTCATTGGGAAATTATTTAGGACTCGATACTCACATATTTGGGGGGAACTGGATCCTATCAGATTTTATCTTCTTGGCCTCTCTCTTCCCTACACAACCACATTTCAACTCAACTATGCTCAGTATCTGCGGGTCTAAATCTCCTCTCCCACTGCTTGCTATCTAGGTTGCTAACTCAGTATCATATGTTCTTCGGTTGGGTTGCTCTGCTCATGTCACATTGAACTTGATGAGTGTGAGAGGCTCAAGATGAAATGAAAATATTTATTGGTATAGGAGGTTGAAAGGCGAGCTTTATCTGTTTGTTATTTTTTTATGTATTATTTTTATTTTTTATGTATTATATATACAAATTTATTTATATTTAAAATTATATATACTTTTAAACAAACACACACACACACACACACACACACATATGTATATATATGTCACACACATATAAACGAGGAGGATATCAAATATCAATTAAATAAAATTCTTCAAAATGCAATCATAATCTTATAGCAATGTAGAGCTTAGTGATATATTTCTAGTGGCATTCGTTTCACGCAAAACGACGTCTAGACGTGAAAGTTATTGAGGTATTAAATTACGACAAAATAGGTAAAAATGGAAAAAATGGGCCACATGGCACACCCACAGGATGCCACATGGCATGTACAATCAAAAAATAAGTGACGTGGAATCCCTACAGTAGACCACATGGAGGTTCCAGGTGACATGGCAGATGAGGTGGACTAACAATCTGTTGACAAGTGGAAAGGTAGACATTAGTGTGGACCAACTAGGGATTGCCACATGGAAGCCTGGTTGGCACTTCGCTGGTCTATTTACCAAAATATATGGACTCGGGGAGGATCAAGCCCCCAACCTCCTCTCCACCAAAGTATCTACCACATCCGCCTAGCTAGGATCTCCACTTGTTGGTTCTTACCTTATATGGACTTAACTCCTATTTGAAGGTGAACTATTGTATGTTTTAAAAAAGTGGTGAGACGAGGGATAATACCTTAGCCCCATGTGTTATATTAACCAATATAGCGAACATATTATATTGTTTCAACAACCTTGTAATAAACTATGGAATCAAGGATCATGGAACCACAAGCCACAACATAAACAAATGCCAACATGCCACCACATTAATGCACTGAGAGCCAACCAAAACACCATTGAAGAACTAAAAACCATATCATATATATATCGATATCACATTAAAAGGAGATGAATCTGAGGCCTACGGGTTTGACCCTCGGACCTCTGTTCCCTAATACAAATGTGTTACCAATGGGATACGACCCATTCCATTGATGCATATCAACGGGTTATTTTTTTAAATTTTGTTGGGATGTGTAAGCCCATAAAGGGGCATGTGTACACCATTTAGGGGCCCCAAAACACCATATAAACCCCTTTTTCAAGCCATGAAAAAATAGATTTCGACACCCAACTTATGCATGAATCCCGAGGTGGTTAAGGGTGCATAGAAGTATCGTCCGTTCATCCGTATAGGTGCGACAAAATGTCTTTCTCTAAGTGCATGCCATAGGAGGTCTCAGGAAAAATAGGTTCACTTTATACTCATTTTTCACAGAATTTCAAGAGGAACACAATGGTGCAGTGTTTCTGAGCTTGTCTCACAGAACTCAAACGTTTTTCCATAACTCATGTATGTAAGCTTTTGAAGACTTAATAAGGTCGACCTTATCATTGGAAGTGGATCAAAGATGTATCCTAGGAGGGGTGAACTCTTTTATCATCTATTATCTATAATTTTATGGTTTACATACTTGTTTATTTGTTTATGTGGTTTTATTAAGCACTTAAATTTGTCTTTTTAATGTCTTTTTATGAGTTTAATTATTCAATTTTCACATGTAATTTTTATGGTTAAAAAGAACCTGTAAAATTTCAGGTCAAGTTTGGTATTAGAGCAACTTAACCATTGCATTGTGAGTTTTTGAATTTTAACAAGATCGAGGCTTCAACGTGGTGAAGGAGAAATTGAAGAATTTGACCCAGAAATTCGTTCAAGAAGAGGGAGAATGGCTTCACCAAAAGGAGAATATGGGGCTTCTTCCATCCCATCTGAAGGATAATTTATTAAGGATTTCATGAGGATGAAAACAATGGTAGAATATATTTATCAATATTAAAAGAATGGTGAACAATGTGTCCCATCTCATATTGAAAGTAAATGAGAAGGAGGTGGTGAGGACCCTCCTAAAAATCCACCATCTTTACCTTCTTTTTGTTATAGTGTGATTTTCCACACCTCATGAATCATGCCTTGATGGCCTTCCCTTGTCCATATGCAGACTCATTATACCCAATTTACTCACTTTATCCTTGATGCTCCAGTATAACCCTTTAAAAAACATTTTTGATGAAATATGCGAGTCGCCAGTTTACAACTCGCGTATACGTTGCTTCGAACTAGTTTTCTTTCCCGCGACACTTGTTTCCTCTTTATTGTACTATAAGCATATCTTATTCTTTTTCAATATTTCTAATATGAAAAATACCAAAAAAATAAAACATAAAAACATTTATGAAAATATAAATACCATAGTGTGAAGTAAAAGTTATTAGGACCTTATTTATCCTATGTATATCAAACTCCTATGTAAAAAATATGACATTCAATAGTTCATCTGTGTGTATCATTAGAATGTTAGTACATTATTTATCCTTATGGTTCTCATATAGAATGTAAGGTTGATTTCCCCTTTGGGGTACTGGGTTGCTAAATTTCCTTCTTCTTTTTTGAAATTTAGAAGCTACACCACCCATGCCCAACCCATGAATACGGGTAACTTGGTGGTTTCCTTTTCCTTCTATCAACTCCTCACACCTCTACATCTAATCCAAACTTCCCTATATTTATCCCTATTTCAATCTGTATAAAATAAATAATCATAAGAAATGAACCATAATTTGTGTTCTATCCATATAGCACATCCTCCTTGGAATACGTATACGGACCTTTCATCTAAGTTACTGACATAGTGGTATTCTTGATGAATTTTATAGTAGAATTGGGGGAAATAAGCCATCATTATATTTCCAACACTTTACCTCCAAAGGCCTCATAGAATTGTATGAGTTTAAAACTAGTGAAAGTATAATTTATTTCCTATTCCCATTAATTTGTACATTTTAAGATAACTTGTCTTCTTGACAAATCACTTGAATCACTTCAACTCCAGGATTTATTGTAAAACCAAAGGGAATACTTAAGTTATTAACTAGGATAAATTACTTGTAGGTGGAACCTTGAACATTAAATATAAAAACTACCTCCCACTAGTGGAGGGTTATACTAAACGACATGGCTCATTGGATGATAACATTTTTTAACTCCTTTTCTTGTGAACCAAATCCTTAAGATATCATAATATAATAGCGTAGACAACATGCAAAATAAATGTAAGCATGGAGTAAAACTCCAATATATACAATCACTTAATAAAGGATAGGAGAACCTACTCCAAATACCCCAAGGCATTCATACATTCAATTCATATGATCCTCCTAACAACGAATACATGTATTCTATATATGCATATTCCAACTCATTGCACATGTGGCTCCTTTATTAGGTCAATCCAATTACATATGAAATTATATACATTTACCCCCATATATAGCCCCTTGGGGTCACATCATCTACATTTACTCCCATATATTCCCCCATTGTGTTATGAATGAAATCCATAATATAACAAAACATAATAGAGTACACACCATGTACAACAATTCCATTGTGGAGAACAACTCTAACAGAGATACCTTTGGTCATATCATAGTACCCTCTTTCAAAAATATTTGTCATAAAATATTTCTAGTTAAGGGTTTTACATGTGATGAAACCAAGTAATAAGATTCTTTAAAGTCCTACTCTCTTTCAACTAGTCATGGTGATCCATCCATCCACATTTAATTCTATTTTCATAATCCTTCATATCCTATTGTTGCATAATTTTCTTTCCTTTCGTTTCATGTGTCGTTGTTGTGACATCTCCAATTTGTTGTAGTTTATAATATCTAATAATATCTTGCCCAATATTGGTTTTTTGATTCCCTATTTATTATAAACCCAATATGAAAATATTTTTCACATAGTATATGTCCAATAGAAACACACAACACAATAGATATTATAAATAATCCACTCTTTTATTAAGATAACTTTATTCTTTTGATGGTATGAATAAACCCTATTAACTTTCCTCTTTGAGGGGGATAAATCCTAATAAGATAAGATCAAAATACAATATTATTCTCCACACATCATAAGGGGGAGTCCATACTCATTTATAGAATCACCATACAGTACTAACCTCCTAACCAATCAATAGACATTCTTTAATGAGGTCCCATTACATTTATTTACTAACATAGTGGGCCTTGTTTAATGATGAATATAGCGGACCTAGTCCACTTTACATTAAATGTCCTCATTGAATTCTATAATGGTGTCTATGTCCCCCCCATTACATCCATATGAAGGGTCATAATTCTCCACACTCTTAGGAAATCATTGTTCTCAATGCTTTGTGTGAAGTAGTACAAACAAAATCCTGGGTCCCATTAGTGAATGTTGACCTCCATGCTAAAGTATTCCAAGGATGTTGGTACCCATGTAGAAGTGTTAATCATGATGCTAAGGTAGTATAACAAGATCCAAGTACAAGTTTGAAATTTCATGCAAGTACATCTATGGATTTCTCTGTTGGTTTAGTTTAACAACATCCATTATGAGCTTGGGTCCCATGTCCATGTGCTCCCATTGACAATTTTGTGATGGAAGAGAAGATCTACAAACCTCAAAGTGTTATGTGACACATGCTCAATATGTTTATGTGGATATAAATATCTACAACCATGAAAAAATGAATCTACAATATAGAATTAAATGGATGGAACTCTACTTTTGTAGAAGAAACATCCTAGAAATCGGAGGTACTACCTCTTCTTGTTGTTGTTCACATGAAGAATCTGATTGCTCAAAAATAATATGGAAATTGTTGTCATCCTAAATATTACAACTATCCATATACTAATATTCACATCCATCCTCCAAATCATACTAGGAGGCTCTTTCTTGGTTATAGTTGTACTTGATATCTTGTTAACACAATATTCCATAAATTTAACCCAATCCTCATGCAGTTGAACATTAGCCTCTTGGACATATTTCCCACTTGCTTCCCTATCATAAAGAACTTTTTCGACCATCTTTTGTATTGGGACCTCATTAAAGAAGGTCCACTAGGTAGTTAGGATATTAGATTTATATTGTGAATCTATAAATAAGGATAGATTCTTCCTTATGAGGTGTGAAGAAAAATATTATACGTTTAGCTTATCTAATTAGGATGTAACCCCCTCCAAGAGGAAAGTGAACACGGTTGGTATATCCCATCAAAAGAACCAATCTATGTTAATAAAATAGTGGACTATTTATGATATCCATTGTGTTGTGTGACTCTCTTGGATATATTTTATGTGCTAATATTTTCATATTGGATTGATAACAATTGGTATCAAAGCCAATTTACTCAGCCAATAAATTTGAAGGATTGTTTCTCTTTTTGTATATTTTTTGAATATAGAAAAGGAGGGTCATCACACTCATATGCATTTATGATTTTTATATTGGGTTCATAACAATGTTCCATGGATATTGTTGATTGTTCCATATTATTCTTTAGTACTGTCAATATCAACCCACCTATATTTCTAGAAAAAAATCTTGGTAATGAGGGGGATCTTAAGTCATGTTGATGCCCAGAATTCTCAAGCATTGACAGTAGGGATCCTCCCTGGTAAGCGATCCCAATTATATCATCCACTGTTTGGTGTGGGGAATCCATCCGGTTAATGGTCCGGCTACCGTAGATTTATTTGGTTAAGTTCTATACCGATTATGGCCCAGTTCACCGTTTATGTGATTTATTTAATTAAAGGATGAAATGAAAGTGCCTAATTAAATGCATATAATTGATAGACAAAAACCACACTAGCGATGCGCAGGTTCTTACCTCTCGTGTTACCGCTCCTACCTTATCAATTATCTATTTATTGTTAAACTAACCTAACTATCCTATACTATCATATCCCTGCAGGGAGAAAATTCGATTTAAGAGTAATATACTGGAAATGTGCATACACGTCTAACATATAGGTGTTCCAACACAATATTCACATTTACAGCAGAAAGAATACCAAATATAGCTCTAATATGATAAAACAATTTATTAATCATTTCATACATAAACATTTGCGTATAAAGTAAAATCATTCATCACCAATGAAATAATTCAAGAAAGTTAGAACAATCTCACAGTATATGTTACACGTTCAAGAAGAAGTAGTTCCACATTAAACATTCCACACATTGCAGGAAAAATATATGTGAAGGCTTTTTCGAGCAAACAGATCCTTCTTATCAGGAAAAAATTATTTTTCTTACAAAAATGGTCTAGCCTCTATTACGCTACTAAAATTCCTTTCTCTTTACTTTCCACCTCTATTTATATTACAACAAGAGTTTGTCTTCCAGTGACTCCTTGTTCACCCTAACCCTAGGAATTCCTAAAATTTATCATTTTGTGCTTACATAGGAAAATGAAAAAAAAAAGATTTTTTAAAACAAGAAATTAGGTGGGCCCTACCACACTGAAAATATATTTTTCCCATGTGTTAGCCTCTTCATCTATGGTCTTATATTTTATAGGCTCCAATACTTGCAAAGTTACTTCACAAATTGACAATTGCATATCTATATGCACCACCCCCTTTGTTGTAGCCTTACAAATGTCTTCCAAGAGATATGCATTGATAAAAGCGTGTCCCACAAAGTGATGAATGCCTTCTTCCATGAAATCATCCACTTTTATGATATACTCTAGGTCTTCCTGTAACCTATCCTGCATCTGTGCTATGTGTTGGTCCTTTTATGGAAGCTCAGTTATCTTCTGAACCAAAGGAATGTGACACTTCTAATGGACCTAATGAGTTTTCTTGTAAAATTAATGGCACTTTTCTATGGTTTTAGGAATTTCGTTATTTATTCTCCTGGCATATTTCCTACAAAATTCCAAAAGTTCCATCTCTGAATTCAGGTCCTATGTTGTCTTCTGGGGCAGATGATCAGGGACCTTTGAATTAGTTTTCCTCCAGGTCATCGGGCTCTTAACCTTCTCTGCAATATCCAACGACCCTTTCCTGAATACCAGTGACTACGCAGCTATTACCTTCATTCTTGCCATAATTAGCCTCATATTGTATATTTTACCTATGAGGATTACCTGAGAATGATGTATCTATTCCTGAATCTTGCAGGCTTGATCACAAAACAGAGTAATGTCTTGTTTTTTCTTTTCTTCCAAATCCAGTTGCTTTGCCAAATATTCCTTATGCTTAACCAACTCTTCCAATTAAGCTTTCAATTCTTAGACCTATTGGTTTGCGGTGGAATATCTTGAATCTAACTGAGATATTTGAACTTCAAAGTCACTCCTCTCTCCTTCCATAATCACTAACCGCATAGTTAATGCATCCTTTTCTGTTTCCATAATCTGGTATTCATTCAGTAACCTCTCCTTTTCACATAGAATGACATCATGTTTCTTTTTTTAATTCTATCCCTTCTCCTTGCATTTTTACCAAATTATCTTTTAATTTGAGCATATTCTCTTTATTTTGCTCCACATCATTCATTAACCTGTCAGCAATATCCGCGCTAGCATGGGCAACTGCTATGTTTACCGAAGCTGTGAATTTCGGGTCCTTATGGGTACATTCCATAATAGTGTTCTCTATGACTGTAACCACATCAGCATGAGTACCCATTTTTAATCTTTTCTTTGACCTTCTCATGATGGTATTTCTCGTCTTATAAAAAATTATGGTGTCCAAGCAAGCCACAGTATGCTTCTTTGATGGGGTGAATGGGATGAACCCAAGTTCCCCAAAATGGATGTGGCCATCGGTAAGTGTTTCACTTGTCATGAAAGGAGGGTCTATTTCCATGTTCTATGGGATAATGGGCTCATTCTGGGTTGCCTCTTGGTCCACATCCTCCCTGACCTTATCTTCCTCTTATTTCCTCTTAAGCTCTTATGTTGCTTCCCTTTCTGATGTTTCCTTTTGTAATATTTATTCTTCCTCTTGCAACCTTTGAGCCTCTTCTGCTTCTACTTTTTGCAAATTTTTAGCCTCTTCTTTTTGTTTCTAAATATTTTCCTCCATTATAGAACTGGCACCACTCTTCCAGGAAAAACGTTTGTTTAGTTCAGTCATATTGTTTGCTCTTCTCAACACTTCTTAATCCTTGTCAAAGAAGTATGCATATTCAAAATTTATTTTAACCGCTGCCCAACGTTCAACGACCTTCCCTCTGCTATCATTCCTTGCAAAACTCTTCTCCCAAAAATGGGATGTTTCTAGATCCTTCACAAAATAGTCAGCCCCTTTGACTTTTGAAAATCTATAGTCTCCAATACAAAAAGGAAATGGAGGAAAAGTGGCCTTTTTCATATCATGCAAGTAGGTTCCAATCCCATTTATGAATACTTGCCTCATAGCTTCCTTGTGAACTACAAAGTCCATTGCATATCTGGGAAAAAGGGATGGAGCTCAGGAACATCCATACATTCTAATGTACGTGCCCTCTTGTGAGAAGTAGTAGTCCCCATATTCACTTATGATTATCATTGCATCTTCAGATAAGCAGTTTTGTTCCTTATGAAAAATTATCCAGTAGAGGGACATGAGGAACTCTTCCACGTATATTGGAGTTTCAACTCTCTCCAGATGCACCCCAACTTAGGAAATGGGTGTCTAGCCAATATGCAGCCTATGAGGTATGAAGACATATATAATTATGCCTTATTTTGGGTTAAACCTCCCTATGCGGTTGTGATACATGATGATAGGTTGTCTGAGGTGATGTCTTCCCAATTAAATATTGTGCCCTCAAAGGCTATGTAGTAAATCAAAGATACCCAATTTAACTTGTAGATAGCCCCATCTGATCTGCCAAAATTCCTGCTCATCAATAAAGCTATAATTATGAAAGGGGTCCTTAAGCTTTGAAATTCATACTCTCTGCTTGCTTTCTGTCTCAGTTTCTTTCCTGATACCACCATTTTCTTAGCATATTACAAGGGGTCTATGTTTATTCCTTTGATCCAATCTTCAGTCAACATGACCTGAGCTGGAGGTAACTTGTATGTTGTTGCTATATGAGTTGGATGGAATGAGGAAAACGCCTCCCCTTAGATGTAGAAATGATTCTCGAGGTGGGATCGGCTTGTGGTAGAATCCACCCAATATCCTTCGAATAGGGAAAAAATTTTGGGCATGTAGTGTCTTTGGTGATGCCCAACCTTATGATATTTTGATACAAAACCATATCTTCGAGACCTACATCAGGGATGTCTTGGTCTCAGATCATTTGATACAATTCCACCCATTTGAATTCAGGGGAAATTCTTGTTATTGATTATGTATCTTCAAACATGGCTTCTGTCCTGGTGCCTAATATAATCTTCACGTCTGAATCTACTCGTCTTTCCTTAGACTTATTCTTGGTACCCTTCTTAGGAATTTGGAAAACCTGTTGAACAACAGAAAAAATGGTACAATCAATTTAAAAAGTCGTTTGTTGAAGAAATTTTTCTTAGAACTAGGTTGTGTTGAGAGAGAAACATACACGCTTTCAATTCCTTGTTTCACAATGAGCATAGGTGTGGTAGATAGTATGAAACTGAGAAAGTTAAAATACTTCAAAACATTCCTCCCGACACCTATCAATACAACAATTATTGGTGGAAATTGTGATTTGCGATAATGATTAAGCTGATAATTCAATGATGTTGCTTAAGGGAAAAGAATTATGTTTTAAGGGAAAAAGTGTGAGTTGTGGTGTGATTAATCTATGGTTGGAACGAGCCTTTTTCGGTTCAGGAATGGAAATAAGTTGACTTAATGATGCAGCTTCAGATGCATGAGAATATATCACTACTCAATATTAGAGAAGAAATGACCTTCCTTCTAGCAACGATGGCTCTTGACGGTGTTTGTGGGATATCTATAGGAGAGTTGAATCCTAGGTAAAATGGACAACACACCAAACCATCCCCATGCATCATCCATCAACCAACTGGGTAATCCTAGACTAAGTATCCACAAGATTATGTATGCCAAGTAATATCTTAAAGGCTTCATAGAACTAACCCGAGACTATTTACCTTAATGGAGGAGCTGAAGAAGGCTTGGGATTAGTATTCATTGAACTACAACATAGGGCTGCATACATCGCATATATACATTGATTTTCGGGAAGTATGCAACACTCATACCGGCTAGGTTTTAAAACCATCTAGCCCTATATAAATGTATGTGCCAATGATTCAAGTGAAATAAGGGTATGTGGTATAACAAAGGATTTTCCTAAAGACAAAGGAGGCATCTCCATGACTGGGATGACCCTAGATTACTCACACTATTCATCGTGCATATATCTTGCAATACGGATCCTGGTTGTGGATTTGTATAAGTTTGGGGATCGGCACCAATTAAATAATATTCATACAACCATTAGAGGGTTGGTCCATATGGATGATACCTCTTAAATCCAAGTCTTTTAGTAAAAGGTTGAAAATCCTGAGGTTCTGACCCGCCATATAGAATCGCAGTTAAACAAAAACTGACACAACCTCTAGTCTCTCCGTTTATGGTTAAGGAGGAGAAGGGGTTTTAAAGCAATATTTTGGTGCTTAACCAACAACTAAAAAAGAATAAAAAAAAAATTCTATAACAGCATCAACTTTAAACAATTAAGAGTCCATAAGGTATGGGTGACCTACCTATTAGTTACTGAGAGGATACGGAATCTTAACTGAGCACAACGGGGCTACAACTTGTCCTCTAACGACTAGTGGAGGTAAAACAACGTTTTGTAATAATCAAAGAAAAAATCCTCCATCGTATTTATAAAAAATGAAACAAACCTAGTCATTAATAGGGTTGGTGGATAATAAATGTGGTTGGTGGGACCATAAACATCATTTGGCGCCAAAATTCTCGATGCTCGGTCAACACCAACATTTGTTTTGTTGTTATTTCTCGAGTTGCTATGACATTCGTTTCGGTGCTATTTTTTAAGTTGTTTCACTTTGAATTGCGACTCTTTTGGTGGCACTTGCGTCGTTGCCCCAAAAATGATCACCATCACTGGGTGAATCTTGTCGATTTTACATGTGAGGAAACTAAAATTCCACTCTCGACCGTTTCGGCGGCACTTATTCGTAATTTCGGCGCTTGTTGGTCAATCAAATGAACTCGCCGAGTGCGTCCGATAGTGTCTACTCAACTTGCTAATTTTATCCGAAAAGGTGAAAGGATGAGAACTGAATTGTTTCTCCCGATAGTTTTGGCTCAACTTGTCGATTTCATCTGAAAAGGAGAAAGCATGAGAACTAACGTTTTTTTGCTAACAGTGTTAGCTCAACTTGCCGAGTGGCTCTAATACTGTCGGTTCATGTTTCTAAGTTTTGCTTAGTCGAAAAAGAACCCTCTATGCTCAAACTTTCAAAAAACTAAGTGTTAAAGTGTGAACTTATTCAAATGAGAAAAACGAATCTAAGCCTACTTATAAACAAAGTGCAAGGAGGGGCCCTAAAAAATTAAAATTTTGGGGTAGCGGTTGCAGCAGCAACAATTGGAGACTAGCTGGTGAACACAGATCTCTAAAAAACCCATATTTGAAAATCAGAAATGCTTCATGGTAGTAGATTCTAAATGTGCAACAAACTTCTAAATCTATTCCTCGAGACTCTTTAAAAGGCCAAACTTATCCAGGGATATAACTTTCGTGCATCACATTGGTCGTTACTTTTTCAGAAGTAGGGTAACCAAGACTAGAAGTCTTGATAACTCTCCTGAGGACAAAGTATGAAATCAATTTTACTTCCATCTTTTAGTTTCCACTAGATATGACTCAACAGGATCATAACATAATCAAACATATGTATTTGTTTGTTCCTCATTCCCATGCTATAAGCATTCTTTTGATGCTTATTTTATGGAAAAAATTGGTCTTTTGAGTCTTCCTTGATGGCTTTCTTCATTTTCAGACTCTGGTATGGGTTCTTCCATCCATAATAACCTTTTGTGTGAGTGATAAATTTATTTGTTCATCATGCTCACAGACGGAGAAGAAACTCTTTGATATTGGTTGTTTAGACAACCCTTTTGATAAGATGATATATTCTCTCAACATCATTTCTTTGATGTAGACAAAATATTTCAGAAATTTGACTCTTCGATATAAGATTTTTTGGCTTTTGATTTGTAACATGGGATCATTTTGAATGCCATACATCTGTCAGACCTGCTTCCTCTCCATGGGTCTATCATGGTAGAGTTCCTGAGACGTATATTAGTGTGAGAATGGATGGAGCCCCAAGATAGTAATCCAAACCTCATGAGTTTTAGTTATTTTACAGGGTTGATAATGACTTAAATGTGGGCTCAAATTTGATTTCCCTCTCTAAAATTGGGCAACAATTAAAAAATATCATACTAATAAAATTATACCATGCATGTCTTCCCATAAGTAGTTCTTGGCCTTCAAATATCTGTGAGATTATTCAGATCCCTATACTTCCAAGTGTCAAACATTGAGTTGGTTTATTATAAGAAAAAGGAAAACAACAAATCATAAAATAAGTAGACAAATCTTATGGGCCTAAGAAAACCAGAAGAAAAAAAAACGCAAACAAACTAGACAAAAAACCAAGAAAATGAAGCTTTTATTTATGTACAAAGCGCTCCTAGAACCTAGGTGAAATATTGTTTGAGAGCGAGACCATTTACAAGAATAATTTCTTCATGTCCTTGTAAATATTGAAGTTTGTAAGTTGAAGGGCCAAGCTTCTTAGCAATCTGATAGGGGTCAATCCATAAATGTTGAAATTTCATGTGTTTTACCTTTTCATCAGGCAGGTGACCCCACTTCAGAACTAAGTCTCCTACCTCAAAGTTCCTCTTACCAGAATTCTGCTTGTCGAATCATATCTTGACAATATCCTGATGTTGATTGAACCTATCTTTGGCCCTTTGTCTTGATTCTTCCAGCTTCAAAAGAGTATCAATTCGTGATTATAAAATTTCACTACATGACCCTCTTGAAGCTTGGGCTAACTGCAAGGATGGGAATAGAATGTCTGGGGGTAATGTGGAGTCCTTCCATAGACTATAGTATAAGGAGAAACTTGGAAGGAATGATTCAAGGTAACCCTATCTTCCCACAATGCGTTAGGGAGAGCTATATGCCAAATCCTTTGACTTTCAATAATAATTTTATTTAAAATTCAAATGAGATTTTTATTTGTTGACTCTACTAAACCATTTCTTCGTGGATAATAATTGGATGAATAATGTAGTTTGATTCCCTTTTCACAAGAAAATTCAATTAAATTTACGAACAAGAAATAAGATGCATTATCAAAAACAAGAGAAATTGGAACGCCAAACCTGGTGATGATGTTCTCCTTTAGGAAATTGATGATTGCATCCTCATTCACTTTGTGTAAAGGAACTTCTTCTACCCATCGTGTGAAATAGTATGTAGCTGTGAGGATATATTGATGTTTCATCAAAGAGTTTGGGTTAATCTCTCCAATAATCTCTATACCCCACTGCTCTAATTGTTCTGAGATGATAACGAGCTGTAACGGTCTTGATGCTTTTGGAAATCTGCCACCACTCCTTTGGCATACATCAAACTTCCTTGCATAATCATGGGAATCCTTGAAGATATTTGGCCAGTAGTACCCATCTCTGAGTATCTTATGATTCGTGGTGTCCCCAGAAAAATGTCCTTATGCAGAACCATCATGCAATTCTTTGAACACCTTAGATGCATCCTCTTTCTCCAGACATCTAAGAAAAACTCCATCATAATTTTTTTTTTTCTGAAAAGTACTCCATCAATTATCTGAAAAGAAGTTGACTTCAATCAGAGTGCCATTCTCTGCTTGCAGTTCCAATGTTCTGGCATATATGCCTACTGGAGATAATGCACCAAATCCCTATACCAAGATTCGGGAGCAGTGAAAATGGGGCATACTTCAATTAGCTTCAATTCAACTTCATTCTCCTAATCATGGTCTTCATTGGCATGATTATTCACAAGCAATTTTCACAACCCTTGACCTTTAATAATGGTTGCTGGTTTAAATTTTAAGTCATATTCATGTAGTGTGGTCACCTAATTTCCTATTCTCTCACCCAATTCCTTCTACACGAACATAACCTGACAGCCGGATGAGGGACGATGACTTTCATTATATTTTTCAAAATATATGGCCTAAATTGTTTTACCGCCTTGAACACTTCAAATGCTTGTTTATCTATGGCTGGGTAATTCAATTCGGCTCCTTGTGACCCAGTTCTCATGAAATATATCGGATATTCATCTCCCAAATCTCCTTTCTGAGTAAGCACTGTCGTGAGAGAGTTATCTGAAGCAAAAGTGTATACGATAAAGTCCTTCTCAAAACCTAGACTTATCAAAGAAGGTGCATGAGCTATTGATGTCTTTATGTCTTTAAAGGAAACCTTCTCAATGTCATTCCACTTGAACTGCACACTTTGCTTTACCATTTACTGCAAAGGTATCACAATTTGCGCAAAATCAGGTACAAACCTTCGAACAAAATTAATTGTGCATATATATGATTGCATAGCCCTTTTATTATGGGGCATGGGAATATGAGTTATAGCCTCAAATATCTCTGGATCTATTGAGATTCCCTTTTTTTAGATGATGTGACCCAAAAATTTTCCTTCAAGAGCAGCAAAAATACTCTTGTTTGGGTTCAGAGATATACCATATTTTCTGTAACGGTCAAAAATATGTTTCAAGTGGAAAACATGGTCTTCTCGTTTCTTGGAGAAAACTATTACATCATCTAAATATATGACCACATAGTGGCTGACTAAACCTCAGAATGCAATATCCATGGCCCTTTGGAATGTGGCTCTGGCATTCATTAGGCCAAAATTCATTCTTCTATACGTGAATGTTCCCCATTTTGTGTGAAATGTAGTCTTTAATATTTTTTCTTTCTTTGGCACTAACACTTGATTATAACCAGAAAATCCATCTAGCAGGGAGAACAATTTCAAGCCTGATACCATTTGTAAAATTTGTTCCATTGGTGGCATCGGATAGTTGTCATTGTCTGATGTTTTGTTCAAGTTCTGGAAATCAACACATTGTCTTATTTCTCATGATTTATTCCTTACCAGAACTAGATTTGCGACCCATTCAGAGTGTCAAACCTTGAAGATAATCTTAGCGTCTAGTAGCTTCTTCAATTCCTTTTCAATCAAAGGCTCTAGCTTAGGGTGCATTTTTCCGAGTTGTTGTTGAAAGGGATTTATGCCTATTTTGATAGGAATTACATGTTGGATAATGCATGTATCATAAGTCTTCAAATATTCATACGTCCATGTGAAGATATCCTTGTACTGTTGAAACAATTTGATGAGCTAACATCTTTCTCCAGGTGAGAAAAAATTTCCCAAATTGACATACTTGGGCTCATTTATTTTCCTAAATTCACTAGTTCATATTGCAATTACGAGCTATATGTTTTAACATTAGCTGGTTTCATGAATTTACTTTGCAAATCAAACATTTCTTCAAGGGTCCTCACCCCTTTTGGCATGAAATTTCCTTTGACTATATCTTCATTCTGTAAATTTGATTGATGTTCTTCTTCATCAGTTATAAATTCTTTGAAATCCTCTTCATTCACCAAAAAGTTAATAATTTGTTCATCATCATCAAACACCCTTAGATTCGTAATGTTGTCAGGCACCGATGGCCTGAAAATTAATTCAATAGAACACTTATTATTGGTTCGCACTAATATAGAAGCAAAAGTAGCTAATAAATCAGCCGCAACATTTTGTAATCTATGGATTGCATTTATATTAAAAGAATTGAAGTGTGATATCAAATTCCATACCTCATATTGGTACCCTTTGATATGTGGAGATAAAAAATGAATAGTATCTCTTATTTTTCTGACAACTATTTCAGATTCACCAAAAACTTTTAAATTTTTTACATTCAACTCAATGGCTCTTGTCAGGCCTTGGACTAGAGCTTCATATTCTACAGTGTTATTTGAAAATTCAAACTCTAGCCTACAAGAGAGAAAATTTTTATTTCTTTCAGGATCAATAAGACCACAACCGGCTCCCAATCCCTCTTGTATTTTGGAACCATCAAAGTACAAAATCCAAAATTTATCCTCTAAATCTACTTGGTTAGTAGTATCTCCTAAGTTAGTAACTAAGTTTACTATGTTACAATCAACTTCATCATTCCATGAGATTCAAATGAGATCAGACTATGTGTCTAATTCATGACTGACTTATTCTGCTTGATACTTCCTTGGTTCAAGTTCTAAAAAGTAATTTCCCAAAACTCAAGATGATAAATTTACTGGTTCGTTCTTTTCCTCCAATTGAGTTACATTTTGTTTCATATGAGGTTCTCTTAGAATATTAATTTGATTCTTCTTGTTCTGGTATGGAAGCCATAGGTGAGACCAATCAGTCACAAAATAACCATCAAGTTTTGTAGACCAGTCCCTACTCAGTATCAAACCATAAGCTTCAGGTATATCCACCACCATGATATCGATTGAATTTGCATACTCTTGGATCTATAGACAATCTAATGAGCACATCTTTCATTTCTCCTATGACCTTAACAACAAACCTATCTAGTTGAATGATCTGTGAAGGGGATGGTATTGGTTTCCCATTGATTTTCTTGCAAATGGATAGTGGCATAACATTAGACAAAGCTCCAGAATCCACCAAACAATTATGTACATTGTGATTGAATATTTCAAAATTCAACAGGAAAGGTAGAGTTTGAGACTTTGATTTACCTCCAATACTTGCTTCATTTATCTCAGTGTTTGATTCAATGGCCTCTGCGATACTGCTTGGTCATGGGTTGAATGCTTCCAATAACTTATTTCTCTGATGGGGAAGATTACATAATTCGAACAAAGAAATTATTGCTTTAGTCTTATTAATATCCTCCACAATATCATATCCCATATTATATCCTTTCGTGCTTTTCCCACTACTTTCTGGTATTAGAATTTGAATTCCATTTAGATATTCAAGCATATAGTTCTAATAATGTTTGCAGCATATAGATTGAGAATGAAGATACAAACTGAACAAAACAAACCACACAGGAATCGGACAAGTATTGCTCAGGAATTTACAGTTGACATGCAATTCGAATCTATCCACTGGATCTGGCTGTAGCTAATTGACCATCTAACTCATGGTGTCTCAATCAATTTCGAAGTCCAACATATCAACTCCCAGATGTCCAACAACTCAAACAATCAGTGACAACTAGTTAACTCAGTGCAACAAAGTGTGGTAGGTGGGAAGAGGCACCTACTCCACATGCACCCATGCATTATCCATGCCAATCTTGCACTAGCTAACTGATTGTGAATTAACTGAAAGTAACTGGGGGCTAACTAAGACTAACTAGTACTAACTCCGAATAACTGAAGTAGGTTGGTGTCGGGACTCCCAGTGGCTCCTAAAATGTAGGGATTGGTCTAGGATGCACCCAAACTGATGCATGCACATGAAGTAAGTGGAATTTAACCTCTAGCAGTGTTCCCCACACTCCATTGACTGGTACATGTGGCCCCATTAGGCCAAGTGGACCCAATGGTACTAGTGTACCCAAATAATTAATTAAGGTTCCTAAGTTAGGCTAAATAATCTAATAGACAGTATGGTCAAGGGAGGATTAATAATCCTAACACCCCCCTGAATCCTAACTTGGACAACT
>LPNX010845234.1:71945-106983 GCA_001517045.1 Pseudotsuga menziesii
AAGCAGGTGAACCCATGAATCCAAACAAAGTGCTTATGTTTGGAGGAATATTCTTCTTTGGAAGAAGAACAATGCACTCAACTAAATCAGAAATATAAACAGTTGCACGGTGAAAACTAGACCGATGTAGAGCAGTTGAAATCATCTGAAGAGAGAGCAAAGGTGCTTGAGAATTCGAACCATGTGAGGAACACCTAAGAAACTGATATATTGCAGCTTTGAACAACAAACCATGAGTGGTAAAATTATCCCCAAGTGTTAGGATCAAGTGTCCAGGAGGATGCAGAATGTCTTCCTCTTTACTAGTTATGTGAGGAGATGAGCATGTGACCAAAGGTAGAAAAGCCCTGGGACTGTGGAGAGTGAATGCTTGAGCTCCATAATCTGATATAGCTTTAGAAATATCCAATAATTCACGACATCTAATATCAGCAATCTTGTAAGAGAAAACTAACATCAAATCCTCAACAGCAAATTGAAGGAGACTTGTAGTGTTTGATTTGTCACACCAAAATTGATGAAACCTGTTACAAGCAATACTGTAAGCTCTTGAATCTTAAAACCTGAACCACATATTATCAGATCAGAAAATAAATCAGATCCAAAAAGGTTCATATCAGATCCAAAATTGTGAAGTGAAATCAAATCCCCAACAACAATTTTGAAGGATGTGGAAATTGAACCCAGTGTTAGACCAATTACACTCACATCAATTGCCAATTACACATGCAAAATTACTCACAAAAGAGACTGAATATGGAGCTGAACACTAGACTGTATTGAATAAGTGTACAATAGCCAACCCTATGAAGTCATAGGCTGCCACAATAAATAATTACATGAAGGATTCGAATGCATGAAGATGCCATTCGAATATAGTCAAAAGCAGGCTTACTAAATCTAAGCAAATCCCCCATAGGTGCATAAAGCAGTTTCCAAAACTGTCTAGGAGCTCATGAATTGGCAAAATAAATTAGGCAAGCTAATAGTGGATGGAAGGAAAACTCATACATGCTTTTCATAGGAGAAAAGAGTGAAGGATGTGGAGGACAAAAAACAAGTTAACTTCACCTAGTCAAACTTTCCCAATTGCCTTAAAACACTGAAAAAGTAGGCAATAAAGCAGAAAAAGTAGACATGCACTAGGGAGGCCAAGAATAAACTAGATTTGATTCCAGGAGGTTTCCCAAGCACCCCATTACTCAAAATTAGCAAGTTTTACCACTATGGATGTGTACATGACAACTTGCATAAGGTGGAATATGGAAACTAGGCAAATAAGACAAAAATGGATTAATTAATGTCTAAGGTAGCTAACTATGGGTTGATTATTCTAACACCCCCCCTTAATCCTGACTTATGAGTAATATATCAGAAAATTATAGGGCCTAGCAACAAGGCTTAGTCACCCTTTACATACTGCATGTCCATTTAACCAAGGAAAGAGCCAAAAACCCAGTGGGAAAATCCTCCCTTAAACATGGACTGTAAAACAAAATTTGGAAATATTGTCATCACTCATGCTTAACAGCATGATTAGAAATCCCCAGCAGTGATTTGAGATTGCTGAATTTCTTCTCACAAAAAACTTTGGTGAAGATATCAGCTACTTGTTCTGAAGATGAACATAAGAGTAGGTGAATGGTGCCATCATGCACAAGCTGTCTGATGTAGTGCATATGGATCTCAATGTGTTTGGGTCTCTGCTTCTGTAGATGAGAGTGCAATGGCACTCTGTTTCTTGCTTGACCAATTGATTGGCCCTTCTGCAAGCATGAACACATATCCTGATGTTGACTTTCGAGCTGTGCTGTCCGCTGCCCAATCACTGTCAGTAAACCCAATCAAATCAAGATTAGATTTAGCTTTATAGAAGATCCCATGTGTCCTTGTTCCCTGAACAAAGTTAAGGATCCTTTTGTCTGCTTTCCAATGGATCTCATGAGGCTGATCGATGTATCTAGAAGCCACACTTACTGCATAAGAAATATCAGGTCTAGTATGTGTAAGATACAACAAACATCCAATCAATTGCCTATATAGTGTATTATTTACCATAGGTGAAGAATCAGCTTCTTCAAGCTTCACTCCTAAAAGGAAAGGAGTCTTGCTTGGCTTGCAATCCTTCATTTTGAATTTGTTCAGAAAATCCAAGGCATACTTGGACTAGTGCACCTTGATTCCATCTTTGGTTTGACCAATCTCAAGCCCCAAGAATTGGCTCAATAGCCCCAAATCTGTCATGGAGAAGGCATGGTTCATTGCATCCTTCAAGGAAGCAATTTCAACCTTTGAGCTTCCTGTAATGAGAAGGTCATCAACATATAAAACAATGATCATTAATGAACCATTAACTACCTTCAAATAGACATCTGGATCTGATTTTCATCGAACAAAATTCAGTGATAGCAAAAAGCTATCAATCTTGGCATACCAAGCCCTGGGGGCTTGCTTAAGCCCATACAATGACTTCTTTAGCCTGCACACAAGAGATGGTTTAGTAGAAAATACTTGAGGCTTTTGCATGTATATCTCTTTAGTGAGATATCCATTCAGAAAAGCACACTTCACATCCATGTGATGTACTTCCCATTGCTTTGAAGCTACAATGGCTAAAGCTACCCTGATGGAGTCCATCTTTGCCACTGGTGCAAAAGTCTCATTGTAGTCTATGCCATGAACCTGTGAGTATCCCTTGGCTACCAATATGGCCTTGTACTTCAGAGGTGAACCATCAGCAGAAAATTTGGTCTTGTAAACCCACTTACACTGAACTAGCTTCCTCCCTGGGGAAAGATCAACCAGCTCCCAAGTGTTGCTCTTCTGGAGTGAGCTGAACTCTTCCTTCATGGCTGCTTGCCATCTTGGATCTTCTACTGCATCTTCATATGTTTGAGGATCTGATTCAACCATCAGATAGCATTTCTCAACAAACATAGGATCTTTCATGCATAGAGCACTCTCAAATTGAGATCTAGTCCTCCTAGGGTCATTAGGATTTCCAGCTAGTTCTCCAGCTGCATGAATGGTCTTGGCTGCCCATTTTTGCCTTGTAGGGATGTTAGGATATTTAATAAAATCATCATTATCAGACATATTAGAATCAGCATGTTCAACTATCTCTTCACTTAAATTCAGAGGTTCTGGTAGTGAAGAGGATTCTCCAACTTCCACTGCTGCTAGGGGTTCTTCTTGAAACTGAACACACCTTTCAATGAAGGCTTTGTTTGTGCTCAAATTTATCAGCTTGTACCCTTTTGAATCTTTAGAGTACCCAAAAAATAGACACTCTTGGATTTGGGGCTGCAAAGCCTTTCTCTTTTCTATTGGAATTCTAGCCCAAGCGCTTGAGCCAAAAATTCTGAAATGGGTCACATCTGGCTTGTGTCCAATCCATGCTTCGAAAGGAGTCATACCATCAAGTTGTTTATGAGGAACCCTATTCTGGATATAGGCTGCATAGTTTATAGCTTTGGCCCAGTACTTTGGTGGCAAATTCTTAGCCTCCATCATGCATGTTACCATCTCTTTCAGTGATTTGTTCTTCCTCTCAGCAACACCATTCTGTTGTGGTGTGTAAGGGATAGAATGCTGCATCTGAATACCTGCATCTGCACAATATTGAATAAAATCAGACTTGACATAATCACCACCATTGTCAGATCTGAGGACCTTGAGTTTCCTCCCAGACTAGTTTTCAACCAAAGCCTTAAAGACTTTGAAGAGGCCAAAAACTTCAGACTTGTGTTTCAGGAAGTAAACCCAGCAATACCTGGAAAAGTCATCTATGAAATTCAATGCATATTTGGCCTGACTCATTGACATATGAGGGAATGGGCCAGCAACATCACTGTGGATCAACTCAAGAGATGCAAAGGTTCTCTCATGACTAGCTCTCTCAAATTTATGCTTTGGGTGTTTTCCTAGGATGCAACCTTGACAGACTCCTTTGGAAAACTTAATCTTTGGTAACCCTATGACCATTTCTTTTTCACTAAGATCAGAAAGATACTTGTAATTTAGGTGGCCAAATATTTCATGCCAAAGCTTGCTTGCCTCATTAGCATGAATCAGAAGAGCGGAGGGGTTTGAGTAGGGTAGGAAGTGTGAGAACATGTATACCTTCGAAGTATGATTTGCAACTCCTTTTGCAATGACTTTACCACTTGAGATCTCTGTGATCTCAACTTCATCAGGGGAGAATATGACCTTCTTTGGAGACCCTGTGTGGGTCATCTGATACACTGATAAGAGGTTAGAGGCAAGACCTGGAACATACAACACATTGCTAAACTTACCATGATCAAGATCAATCCTCCCTTTGCCCAAACTTTCAGTGAGAGATCCATCTCCCAGTACTATTGGTGGACCTTTCGACATGTCAAGTGAGGTGAATGCCTCCTTGGTCGAAACCATATGTCTTGAAGCTCCAGAATCAATGATGAAACTAGGTGAGCTTGATGTGCTAGCAACCAATGCATGAACTCTCTCTCTATCTTCTGAACTTGATCCTCCTTCCCTCTTCTTTGAGTTGTCTGAAAGGGAGATGCCATTATTCTCCAGGAGTTGGGTCAGCATGTCTATTTGCTTCTTCATGCAGGAGCTCTCAGAATGACTGCCCTTACTGTAGTATGTGCACTTGCTCATTTCTCCTTTGTTTTTCTTCTTCCGGTAGTTCTTCTTTGAACCTTGAGGCTCCTCCGAAGACTTGTTCTTGTTTCTCTTTTGCTCAGGTGGCTTTTTAACTTTCTTATTGCTTTTTGAATCCACCCTTGAATCTACAGCAACCAGAGCTTGGTCTTTGTATGGTATGATGGTGCCCATCATCACCAATTTATCTTGTTCTTGTGTGAGAGATTCCATGAAATCTGCAAGGCTAGGCAGGATCGAGCTGTCAACTTTGTGGTATAGAAGGTCGAAACAAACACTTAATAGTTAGGGCCAAGCTTTGAGAGTATGGCCAAGACCAGCTGATCATCCTTCTTTTCGATCCCACATTGTTTTAGCTGCAAAACAAGTGCTTTGAACTTGGAAAAATAGAGTTGCAGGGATTCAAAGCTATTGGGACTCAGGGAGATCAGTTCATTTTCAATTTGATGTCCCCTCATCTCATCTGTCTTTCCAAAAAGATCAACAAGCTTCTCCCATACTTCATTCGGTGATGTCAATCCATCAATATGGAAAAGGAGGTCTCTGGATATACTCAGACACAAGAGACCATAGGCCTCATCCCTCATGTTGTGCCATTTTATTTTCTCTGCAGCTACATTGGGCTCTGCTTCTATTGCCATAGTCACTCTGTAGAGGCCTTTCGCTCTCAACAGTATCTCCATCTCTGCTTTCCATTCAAAGAAATTAAATGGAGTCAAGATGATCTTCTGAGATTGATCCATAACTCAAAAATTGTCCCGTCAGTCAGCAGAATGCTCCCAGTCAATGATGTCAAACCTGCAAAACAAATTGGAAGGAGAGAAATCGATCTACAAAGGCTCTGATACCATGTGTAAATTGAACCCAGTTTTAGAACAATTACACTCACATCAATTGCCAATTACACATGCAAAATTACTCACAAAAGAGACTGAATATGGAGCTGAACACTAAACTGTATTGAATAAGTGTACAATAGCCAACCCTGTGAATTCATAGGCTACCACAATAAATAATTACATGAAGGATTCAAATGCATGAATATTCCATTCGAATCTAGTCAAAAGCAGACTTACTAAATCTAAGCAAATCCCCCATAGGTGCATAAAGCAGTTTCCAAAAATGTCTAGGAGCTCACGAATTGGTAAAATAAATTAGGCAAGATAATAGTGGATGGAAGGACAAATCATACATGCTTTTCATAGGAGAAAAGAGTGGAGGATGTGGAGGACAAAAAACAAGTTAACTTCACCTAGTCAAACTTTCCCAATTGCCTTAAAACACTGAAAAAGCTGGCAATAAAGCAGAAAAAGCAGACATGCGCCAGGGAGGCCAAGAATAAAGCAGATTTGATTCCAGGAGGTTTCGCAAGCACCCCATGACTCAAAATTAGCAAGTTTTACCACTATGAATGTGTAGATGACAACTTGCATAAGGTGGAATATGGAAACTAGGCAAATAAGACAAAAATGGATTAATTAATGTCTAAGGTAGCTAACTATGGGTTGATTATTATAACAAAGGAGAGTTGTGGTACTTGATTTGTCACACCAAAATTGATGAAACCAGCTATAGTACTGAAAACTCATGAACCTGAAATATTTAACCAAGTAATATTAGATTAGATATAGATAATATCATATCATATCCAAATAAGTCCATATCAGATCCAAAAGTTGTTGATGTAATTGTAACTTTAGAATGTATTCACTTGTATATCTTATGTATTGTACCCCGATGTTTATTCCATGAAGTGTCTATAATGTATTTGAGTCATTTCATGCCCCGATGTTCCTATCAGGAGATTCAATAATGTAAACAAGTCATGTCAATTCATTGTGGGTAAGCCTCCTATTGTTCAAGGGTTAAAGTCCCCAGAGTTGTGGGGCCCTAGGGTTATTAGACTATCCTAGAGAAGTCGACCCTAGGTGAGTTATTGTAAGTTAGGGCAATAGTCCCCACCATTGTGTTAAGGATAACCATCCTTATTGGTCAAAGGTGAAAAGTCCCCACAAGTTGTGGGGCACTAGGGTTATTAGCTGACTCTCCTAGAGATGTCGGCTCTAGTAAGTAATTGTTAATTGAGGCCGACATGTTGGAGTGGACATTAAGTGAATGAAAGAATATAAATAGAGAGTGTGCCTCTTTATTTATCACACACACACTCACTCATTGGGGCACATGAGTGAGAGAGAAGTTGTTGGGACAAGAGAGAGACTACTGCTATTGGGAGATCATCTTTATGTTTTTGAGTTTTACTTTTGGTGCTGATTCTATCTCTAAGGAAGTTGCGGGGTTTTCTCTTTTATGGTTTCCCCGAGGAAAATTCTTTGTGTCTCTTGTCTCTTGTGTTTATTGTTGTGCATGTTATTTTTTCAGTTAAAGAGCCTAAGATCATAATGCTAGCTTGAATGATAAAAATCTAACATGGTATCAGAGCTAACCTGAGAAGAATACATTGTGCAGCTGTAGAAGATAGGAATTCTTACTTTTTTGGTCTCTCTCCACAATCCATCAACAAAAGTATGCTAGGTTGACTCTCCATTGAAGGGCGCATCTTTCTGTCAAAGCGGAATTCGATTCCAAGCATTTTCAGTTTTTAGTACGGGAATTTAGGGCTTCTTACATAAGAGGAATTTTTGAGTGAGCCCAGCATAGGATTGATCTCCTCATCAAAAATCAAATTTTAGAGACCTGGGTTGAGATTTTTGGTTGGGTATAACTCTAGGAAAGTCAAACCCTAGTTTGACCCTAGGCCGAAAAAACCCTAAAATACTAAAAATGCTACGTTTTGGTACATTTGCTATATCTCAGGATTGGAGAAGGATCATGATATGAAACTTTCACAAGCTAAATATATAATTTGTGTTTATGCTGTAACCAAAATTCATCCTCAGATTCACTATAGTCTAAGCGATATGATCTCTCCAAGTTAGGGTTCCATCCTCTTCCAGGATTCATCCCTAAATAGGACACCTGGGGAGAATTGCTATATCTCAGGCTACCAAGGTCCAAATGAAATTTATAAAGATGTTCCAGAAAGGTCACATAATTTAATTTCTGTGGTAGAAGTTTCAAATCCCGAAGATCAAACAGTGACACATGGCAGTCTGTACAACCTCGCTATGCTGAACAGTACTAAAACAGGTCACCATGGGAAAATGATCATAAGTCCCAATTGGTGAAACCAATTCTAATGAAACCTATGGTGTTGGAATAGGGACAGGCGAGGCTACCTCAGTGCGACATTTTAGACACATAGGACTATTAATTTTGGAGATAGCGTAGAAACAGTATCAGGAATTTCTGTAGAAGAAATTGGTAAACTAGGGCTTCCTATTCCGGGAGCTTCCCTCCACTGTTTTCAGAAAATGAGTACATTGGATAGCTCAGATTGAAGATTTCTATCATTCTATCCAATCAGATCTAAAAGATTCCAAGTTTTAAAAATTATGGTTTCTCTGACAAGCCCTAGATCAGCCAGCTCTGAAACCAGGACGGACACCTTAAATCGGTAAGATCTAATCTATTGCTATTTTCATTTGAGGTTCTCATTTAAAGTGATCTATCACATCAGCTTGATGATAAGATTGTTGAAGTTGAAAACTTCTAAGCATGGAAGTATATGATCTCTCTGAAGAAAATGAATTGGACACCTACATAAGTAGATAGGTTCCAGTTCCAGATGGAGATAAGGCTAAAATCCTTACACCAAAAGAACTTGGTCAAGGCCAAGAAGATCATTGTTGAATCAATCATTGATCACCTTATACCACAAGTGTCTTCCCTAAAGACACCGAAAGAGATGTTTGATTCCATGACCAAGCTATTTGAAGGGAAGAACATAAATCAGAATATGACTTTGAGAAAATAGTTGAAGAATGTGAAGATCTAGAATGCAGAGACCATATAGTCATACTTTACAAGGGTCTCTCAAATCAAAGAACAAATTGTAGTAGTATAAGAAGAAGTGGAGAATGGAGAAGTGGTGATAGCCACCTTGAATGGCCTCCCAAGATCATGGGATTCATTCATGAGGAATGTATGCCAGAAGGAAGTGATTACTTTCAACAAACTCCAGGAAGAAGAAGAAGCTCGACTCATAATAAGAGAAGAGAAGATGGGAGCAATTGAAGATCAAGCTCTCACCATCCAAAGAAGATCCCTCAAGCGATGAGGAATATGAAGAACTCAACTCTTGAAGAACCTCTTATCCATCTTATCATTTGGATAAGAAACGATGCTATTATGAATGAATAAGATGATGAAGCCGAAGGCTCAAGAAGGAGTCTACCCACGAAACAAATAAAGATAAGTATTCAATTGTCATTTCATGATATTGTTCTTGTTAGGCATTTGTTTATATTCATTTGATGTATTATGCATGGTAGAATGTTTGCATTAATGACAGTGTACTACTACTATGCATGTGATGGGTAAGTAGCTCATGGTGCTATACAACTCTCCATTGCTACTTATTTAGAATGAAGCCTCTTTGTTGACATATTGGATTAGTGCACAATCTCAATGTTGTCCTGGTAGAGATGGAAGGAATCTAGAAAGTTTCCATGAGATATGGATGAATGTTGTATTGGATAAATAGTTGCATGATCATATGTTAATGCGTAAGAATTTTTCATTATGAATATACCTTATGAAATGTTTCTAACCATACAACTAATGCATTTGACTTGTAGGAAAGATCATGTAAAATTGCCTACAACCAAAGAAGGATGAGACTTGTTCTGAAGAACAAGTGACGATAGTTCAAGATGAATAATAATATGACAAATGCAGCGACATCATTGATGCAGAACCTTCCAACTATGAAGAAGTAACCAAGAAGAAAGGGAAGACCAGTTCAAGAAGAATGATGTCTAGGATGCAGTATCGATATGTGAAGGGAAGTTTGTAGTTCCATCATGCAGTAGATGGAAACATAGTGGGATACAAGGCAAGATTCATAGCACGAGGCTTCTCACAAAAATAATGCATAGAATACGAAGAGACATTTGCAGCTAGTGAGAGTTGAGACACATGACAGGCAGAATCATGTGTGCAAATGAAATAAGACCTTCTACGAGTTTAGAAGACACCCATGGGATAACACATACATGAGGAGCTTGATGAAGATCTGAACCTGTGCTACAAGGTTGATAGAGGATGACAAGCTCACAGATGGGTGCGAGAAGAAATTTTGAAAAATTTCAAGATAGAGGATCTTGGTATCTAGTGATCCTAGATGGATACATAGAATATTAGTAGCAAATGAGGCTACTTGTCACTCCGATACAGGATGTTTCAGTACATAGAGTACGAAAGACAGAGGGAGAATGATGATTCACTTCAGAGGGAGTGACTACAAAATATCTTGAGGTTCGACATGGTATGACAGGATGGACAGATTACTGATGACTCTAGGATTTACTGAGAGTAAAGCGGATTCCAACCTTTGCTTCAAGGTTGAAGACGGAAGACTAGTGATGCTCCTGTTATATGTCGATGACTTGTTCCTGACAGAAAAGAGGAACTCATTAAAGTTGCAAGCAGGAGACTTGCTGCCAAGTTCAAGAAGAAGGACTTGGATATGATGGCATGGAGGTGTGGCAGAATATCCCTGGGACAAGGTAAGTATGTAGTAGATATCCTGAAGAGGTTTAGGATGATGGACTGTAAGGCCATAACCACACCTATGGCATCGAACCTGAAGCTATTGAGTGATTCTTCATCAGAATCAGTTGATGCTACGATGTATCATCAAATGATTGGGTCCTTGATGTACCTGATGAACACGAGACCGGATATTTTCTTTGCTGTGAACACCTTGAGCCAGTTCCTGATAGATCCAAGACATGTTCACTTGGTTGCTGCAAAGCATATTCTAAGGTACCTAAGGGGTACAGTTGATTATGGGCTCAAGTATGAGGAGAATCAAAAGATTAACTTGGAAGGTTATTTTGATTCAAATTGGGTACGCAGTGCCATCGATAGGAAGAGCACTTCTGGGTGTTTCTTTAGTATGGGATTAGGTGTGATCTCTTGGTTTAGCAGGAAGCAATCCTGTGTGGCACTAAGTATAGCTGAAGTAGAGTATGGCGTAGCTTGTTCAGTTAGTCATGAGGCAGTATGGTTTAGGAAGCTACTGTCTCATTTATTTTATCTCGAGTTAGATGCTACTTGTATATATTGCGACAACCAAAGTTGTGTGAATTTGTTGAAGAACCCGGTGTTCCATGAAAAGTCGAAGCATATCAAGATCAAGTATCACTATATCAGGGATATGGTGCAGAAAGGAGCAGTGAAGCTCCAGTATGTTGTGACAGATGAACAGATAGCTGATGTGTTGATGAAGCCATTAGCCAGAGTGAAGTTTGAGTACTTCAGGGATAATCTTGGTGTTCTCTAGATCGAGATTCCCTCCAAGGGGAAGTGATGAGTCTGTGAGCCATTCTGACATGGTGAGAGGATTGGTTCCTTCCATGGTTAGAAGTAAGGGCTGATCCATTCTGTCATGATGATAGGATTGGTTCCTCGCATGTCAGATATGAGTGTTGAGCCATTCTAATGTGACTGTAGGATTGGACACTACATGATCAGATATAAGTGTGGATTGTCATTCTTGGAATGGAGGCACCTGGTCAGTTACTAGGAACACTTAGTCTGGGACTGAGGGCCATTCTGATGTGACTATAGGATTGGTTCCTACATGTTCAGATGTGAGTGCAGAGTCATTCTAAGGTGATTGTAGGATTGGTTCCTACATGATCGGATGTAAGTGCAGAGCCATTCTGAGGCGATTGTAGGATTGGTTCCTACATGATCAGATGTAAGTACAAAGCCATTCTGAGGTGATTGTAGGATTGGTTCCTACATGATCGGATGTAAGTGCAGATCCCTTTCGACATGTAGGTAGGATTGGTTCCTCGCATGGTAGAATGTAAGTGTTGGGCCTTTCTGACATAGATGACTGGATTTGTTCCTCGCATTGTCAGATGTGAGTGCTGGGCCTTTCTGACAGGGTCGTGGGATGTGTTCCCACATGGTCAGATGTGAGTGTTGGGCATGCCTTTCTGATGTGATTGTAGGATTGGTTCCTACATGATCAGATATAGGTGCTAGGCAGGCCATTCTGACTTAGGGTTAGATATAAGTGCTGGAAAAGACCTACATGGAGGCTAGGACTACAACCAACATGAAAAAGGGCTGGCTCTGGAGAACTTCCTATGAAAAGAAGAATCAAGATATAGCACATGTGATAATGATCTAGCAGAGATGTTCCAGAACTAGAGATGATCCATATTGAGTGATGATCCATATCCAGATGAAGATGACTTGAAGATGACGAGGAATCGATGATGATCCAGATGATACAGAGAAGAAGACTTGTGCTAACTAATTGTGTCAAGAGAATACCTTCCTAGTTAAGAGGGAGTGTTGATGTAATTGTAACTTTGGAATGTATTCACTTGTATATCTTATGTATTGCACCCCGATGTTTATATAGGGAAGTGTATGCAATGTATTTGAGTCATGTCATGCCCTGATGTTCCTATCGAGAGATTCAATAATGTAAACAAGTCATGTCAAGTCATTGTGGGTATTGTTCAAGGGTTAAATTCTCCATAGTTGTGGGGCCATAGGGTTATTAGACTATCCTAGAGAAGTCAGCCCTAGGTGAGTTATTGTAAGTCAGAGCAATAGTCCCCACCGTTGTGTTAAGGATAACCCTCCTTATTTGTCGGAGGGAAAAATTCCCCACAAGTTTTGGGGAAATAGGGTTATTAGACTCTCCTAGATATGTCGGCTCTAGTAAGTAATTGTTAATTGAGGCCGACATGTTGGAGTGGACATTAATTGAATGAAAGAATATAAATAGAGAGTGAGCCTCTCTATTTATCATACACACACTCACCCATTGGGGCACATGAGTGAGAGAGAAGTTGTTGGGACAAGAGAGAGACTACTGTTGTCGGGATATCATCTTTATGTTTTTAGGTTTTTCTTTTGGTGTTGATTCTATCTCTGAGGAAGTTGCAGGGTTTTCTCCTTTATGGTTTCCCCGAGGAAAATTCTTTGTGTCTCTTGTCTCATGTTTATTGATGTGCATGTTATTCTCTTAGTTAAATATCCTAAGATCATAATGCTATCTTGAATGATAAAAATCTAACAAAAGTGTGGAATGAAATCAAATCCCCAACAACAATTTTGAAGGAGACTTGTGGTACTTGTTTCTTCACACCAAAATTGATGAGAACAGCTACAAGCAGTACTGAAGCTCATGAACATGAAATATTGAACCAATTTATATCATATCAGATCCAAATAAGATCATATTAGATCCAATAAAGCTCATATCAGATCCAAGATTTTTCTCCACCGAGATGGTAGATGCACAATTTTCTCCTTCTTCAAAATTCTGAATATTGGTGCATGCAATCATGTAGGAATTTGTTGGAAGCTCAAGATCAATGAGATTGTTTGGATCCCTCCTACAACCTGAAATTATTTCCAAAATACCCAAATATTTTTAAAATATAATATCAGAAAACTCATGAGAGAAAACTGACATCAAATCCCCAGCAAAACGTTTGAAAGAGATTTTTGGTACTTGTTTCTTCACACCAAAATTGATGAGAACAGCTACAAGCTGTACCGAAAGCTCTTGAACCCTAGAACCAAGTAATATCATATCAGATACAAATAATATCATATCATATCCAATAAATTCCATATCAGATCCCGGAGTGTGCTCCACCGAGCTAGTAGATGCACAATTTTCTCCTTCTTCAAAACCTTTGAAAGAGATTTTTGGTACTTGTTTCTTCACACTAAAATTGATGAGAACAGCTACAAGTGGCACTAAAAGATATTGAACCCTAGAGCCAAGTAATAAAATATCAGATCCAAATAAGATCATATTAGATCCAATAAATTCCATATCATATCCAAGAGTGTGCTCCACTGAAATGGTAGATGCGCAGTTTTCCCCTTCTTCAAAACCCTGAGTATCGGCGCATGCAATCATGTAGGAATTTATTGGAAGATTTAAATCAATGAGAGTGAATGGATCACTCCTACAATATGATATTATTTACAAAATATCCAAATAATTACTTATCTGCACACCAGCAACATCATTAGAGACAGAGAAATCAAATTCCTCACCCTTTCATGGATAAATCACCAGTAAACTATGCACAAAATTTCTAATAGAAGAATCACTGGAGAATTTTTGCATAGAATGGAAGGAGATGTTTTCTTGAACAATAGATATTCGAATGTCTTCTTTTGGATCATCCATGTGAGGAGATGAGATAACATATATCTCATACACTTCTGGAGCAGCAGGAGAAGGAGTCACTCCAAGGAGACTTTCTTCAATTCAAATTGACTGTGAGGAAGATTTTGGTTCTTCTTCATCTTGAAAAACTTCATCAGAGAGAGTTTTGTCTCGGAGAATTTTGAGTAAAGAAATCTTGTGGTTCTGAATGTGCTCTCCATATTGCTATAAAAATCCTCATTGTGCTTCCCAAAGATTCTATCCAGAGATCCTTTGGGTATTCTACAAGCTCAATAAGGTCTATAAGCAATATTCGAGAAAAAGTCCCACATATTACTCCATCAGCTCTATCACCGTCATTTAGCCAATATTTCTCATATTCATAAGACTCTTTACCAAGTCCCATAGATACCTCATAGAGACCTTATCTCTTCAGAGATGCAATCATCTTCAACTTCCATTATGAATATCTTGTGGATGGAGTAAGAAGAGGAACTGATAATATCGAATCCATATGAAGTTGAACCTGCAAAACTAAAAATATTTGAACTATTAGAATCATGCTTTTCCTCTCGACATGAACATATTTTCAGGGTCCATCGTGCCCTCTCCGTTGCTCTGAATAAATCCAGAGCTAGCAAATCATCATAGGGGACTTATGTGGAAACCCAGCTACTTCTTATGTTCGATGGGGAAAAACAAGCATGAAACCTGCCTGAGAAGGCTCTGATACCATATTAGAATTTGAATGACATTTACATCTTCAAGCAGATAGTTCTAATAATTTTTGCAGCAAATAGATGGAGAATGAAGATAGAAAATGAACAAAACAAACCACACAGGAATCAGACAAGTATTGCTCATGAATTTATAGTATCATTCACAATAATAAAATTTGGTGTTACAATAGTTTACATAGGAAAAGAATTCGAATGTGTGACATGCAATTCAAATCTATCCACTGGATTTGACTGTAGCTAACTGACCATCTAACTCATGGTGTCTCAATCAATGCCAGAGTCCAACAGATCAACTCCCAAATTTCCAAAAACTCAAACAATCAGTGATAGCTAGTTAACTCAGTGCAATTGAGTGTGGTAGGTGGGAAAAGGCGCCTACTCCACATGCAACCATGCATTATCCATGCAAAGCTTGCACTAGTTAACTGATTGTGAACTAACTGAAAGTAACTGGGGGCTAACTGAGACTAACTAGTACTAACTATGACTAGCTAAAGTAGGTTGGTGTTGTGACTCCCAGTGGCTCCTAAAATGTAAGGATTGGTCTAGGATGAGCCCAAACTGATGCATGCACATGCAGTAAGTGGGAGTTAATCTCTAGCAGTGTTCCCCACACTCTAGTGACTGGTACATGTGGCCCATTAGGACAAGTGGACCCAATGGTACTAGTGGACACAAATAATTAATTATTTATAATCCTAACATCTAGTTTGTTTGTGTTGGAGTCATTGTCCAACTTACACACTTTATTTGGTCAATTTTGGCCTAATTACCCACTATGAAAAGTTTAATTAGCATTAGATGAGCACACTATGACATCAGCATGAGCACACCCATGCCTTCCTTCAATCAAGGAGACCAACTAAGCCTTCTCCTTCAACCGGGGAGGCTAACTGGCCTTCCTCCTTTAAACAGAAAGCAATTCTGGGGTGATCTGAGTGTCATAAGTGCACCTAATTGCTAACTGATTGTTGTTTCACCTAATTATCAATTAAGCTGAGTTATAAAGGTGCCTCCATCATGCAATTGTCTATTTTGGGTTGATTGGGATGAACTGGAGTGAACTAATGTGCCTCCAACTGCCTTTGTTGACCAGTCACCACTTCAGTTAACTTCATTGGAGCTACTTGGAGTTAGTGATGTGCTACCACCTACTATTTGGCATGTAGTGACATGTGTCTGAGTTACATTCAGTTAGAATCAGTCATCTATTGCACTCTGATTCAGTTAGGACTCAGTGAGAGTCAGTAATGGTTACTTCAGTGGTTAACTAAGTGTGTCTGTTGTTGGTTAACAGTCAATTAAGCTACACCCATCCATGCAATTCAAATGACCTCCTAGTGAATTCAAATTGTCTTGGCATTCATGCATTCTACATGACATTGTATTGTATTATTCATTCTTTCATTGATTATATAGAGTTGCAGCCTCCTATTGCAGTATTATTACATCATTTCATGTCTAATTTATCTTGAATCACTTGTGAGTTTGTACTTTGTCCCAAGATTGTTGTGACAGAATTAATATGGTATCAGAGCCATGGTGGGATGAAGCTATTCTTCAAGAAAAACATGATTTTTGTTGGATCTAGCATACAAAATTGAGAAAAAGATCAAATTCCAGCACTGCACCAGAAGCCGAAGGTTTACCACTTAATACCCCAAGTAAAGGAATTGTTGATCAAGCTTGATTGATCAATTATGCTGGGTGTGATGAAAACCTAAAATGTGCAGGCTGTTCGACCTTACGGTGACTTTTTTGTGTTGATTGTAAGATTTTTTACAAGTTCATTGCAATTTCTACATTAGAATTATGGCTTCTTCCATAGAACTCCTAACTCCTTTCAATTATCACCAATGGAAGGGAGATATGGCGATATAACTACGTGCTAAAGGACTCTACAGAGTCACCATGGACACGAAGAAAGAGCCTAACCATGTTGTGGACAAGGTTAGATCCTTTAACAAAATGGATGAAGCTTTTTGGTTTCTGTGTCTCTCTATCTCTAAGGACCTTCTATTCCATCTCTCAGCATTGAAGACTCTAAAAGCAATTTGGGACCAACTTTCCTGCCTTTATGACAAACAGGATGATTTGAGGATTTATCAGCTTGAGAATGAGCTGATTTCTATTCATTCTGGAAATTTTGGAACTCTCAATGACTTCTTCACAAAATTCAAGTATCTAGTCCTATAGTTGAAGCAATGTGAGGTGAAGAAGGAGGATGATCATCTCATCCTTGCCATTCTCTCAAAACTTGGTACCAACTACTCTGTATTTGTTTCCACTTTCCATTCAAGGAAGCTCACAACCCCTGGATGGAAGATGCCTTCTCTCAATGCCTTCATTGAGTCCCTAACAAATGAGCATGACAAGCTTGTTCAGATGGGGATCATTCGATCCTCAAAATATCAAGCCCTATTTTCTTCGGGGCCCAAAGATTCGAAGGGGATAGGGAAGAAGAACCAAAAGAGTAAATTCAAAGCTCCAAATCCTAAAGAAGAGATCTAGTAGCAAGAAGAGTCTTCGGGCTCGAAGAAACACAAGAACAAAGGAAACCAAGGAAAAAATAAATTCAAGTGTTCATATTGTGGGAAGGGCTTCCACCCTGAACATTCCTGCATGAAGAAGAATCTTGATGAGATGACTTCTCTCCTATAGAGAAACAATATCAATCTTTTAGAGAGTGTTTGGAAGAGAGATCACCAAGATTGGGATACCCAGCAAGGAAGAGGACATGCTCTCATGGAAATAACCTCGAAGCCCAAATCTCTGCTCATAGAATATGGAGCTTCAAATCACATGATGGCAAGAAGATATTCCTTTTCTTCTTTGGACATCGAAAAGAGCATTCCCATCCACATGGGAGATGATTCTACCATCATTTCGAAAGGACAAGGTACAATAGATCTTGAACATGGAAATTTTTTCAATGTTCTATATGTACCCTCCTTGGCCTCCAACCTCCTGAGTGTATATCAAATGAAACATATAGGATTTCCCAAGAGAGTAACCTTCAACCCCAATTATGTAGAAATCACTAAGATTTCATCTATCAAACTTGTTGCAAAAGGCTTAGCAAACCATCATGCAAAATCATATGAGTTTTCCCATTTCCTGGCGGATGCAAAGCCCACCGCTCTTCTAACTCATGGAAATGAGGTCAGTATACTATGGCATGAGATATTTGGTCATTTAAATTTCAAGTACTTGAATCAAATTCAGAAAAATTCCATGGTTGAATTCCTCCCATCCATCAAATCTACGACCGGAGTTTGCAAAGGTTGTATTGTTGGCAAACACCCTGAGCACAAGTTTGATCGGGGAAAGGAAAACCATGCATCAAGTATCCTGGGGCTGATTCATTCTGATATCAATGGACTGATTCCCACCACATCCATGAATGGATATTGGTATGTACTCACCTTCATAGATGATTTTTCTAGATACACTTGGGTTTTCTTCATCAAGAAAAAATCTGAAGTTTTGGAGAAATTTGTTGAGTTGAAAGCACTGGTTGAGAATGCCTCTGGGAGAAAGATTAAATCTTTGAGATCTGATAATGGAGGGGAATATATTGGTAATGAATTTCTGCAAATATTTTCATACATTGGGATCAATATCCAACATTCCATTCCCTACACTCCTCAGCAAAATGGTGTAGCCGAAAGGAAAAACCGCTCTCTCAAGGAGATGACCACATGCATGCTGGAAGAAAAAGGATTGGCTGAAAATTTGTGGGATGAGGCCATAAATGTTTCTGCACACATTAATAATAGATTACCTCACTCCTTTTTGAAAGTAAATACACCTTTCGAATCCTATTTTGGACACAAGTTGGATGTGTCAAATTTCAGGGTGTTTGGGTCCACTGCATGGGCCCAAATTCCGCATAACAAGAGGAAGGATTTGCAACCGCAAAGCGTTGAATGTTTGTTTATTTGATATACAAAAGAATATAAAGGTTTCAAGCTGCTGAATATCATAACAAAACAAATTTTCATCGAAATAAGTGTCTGATTTGAAGAGCCTCTCCAAGAGGTAGAACTAGTCAAGGAGAAAAGTGTTGAAATTCCTTCCTGTTCTACTCATTATTCGAATGAAGAAATTGGGAGTGATAGCTATGATTTTTATGATATGATGCCTTATATCAGTCAGAAAAAAATATCAAGTTCAGAATCATATTCTGAAGTGCAAACACATCTCCCAACTTGGGCCAAGAAGACACTCTCTTCCACTGGAGAAAACATTGGAAATCCTACTGATCTAAGAAGAACCCGGTCTGATTTTCAAAGAGCAGGTATTGCACTCTCTTGTCATGATTAATTGCTGTATGAGACCTGTTATTTAATTATTGGTTCATATCCTAAGTCCTAATACCATGCTTGGAAATATCCAAGATGGAAAGCTGCTATGGACGAAGAGTTTCATTCTCTTCGGAAAAATGCTACTTGGGAGCTAGTTTCTCTTCCACCTGGGAGGAAATTAGTTCAATGCAAGTGGGTGTTTTAGAAAAAGTTTGCTGATGATGGAAAAACCTAAAAATATAAGGAAAGGATGGTTTCAAAAGGTTTCTCCCAGGTCCAAGGAGTGGACTATCATGAGACCTTTGCACCGGTGGCAAAGATGGACTCCATCCACCTAGTTTTGGCCATTGCGGCATCCAAGCACTGGGAGGTGCATCATATGGATGTTAAGAGTGCCTTTCTACATGGAGATATTCATGAGGAGATATATATGAAGCAGCCTGAGGCATACACATCAGATCCTTCTTTGGTTTTCAAATTGTAGAAATCACTCTATGGGTTGAAACAGGCCCCAAGATCATGGTATGCCAAGATGGATGCCTTTCTGCTTTCACAAAACTTCCAATGGTGTAAATCAGATATGAATGTGTATATACAGAATTATTATGGTTATTTACTTACCATTTTTTTATATGTTGATGATATTTTGATTACATGAAGCACACTTGCTTCCATTACTTTCATTAAAATTGCTCTTCATGATGCATTTTAGATGAGCGATTTGGGGCTCTTGAAGTAATTTATGGGGATTGAAATATCCCAGGACTTTGATGGGATAATGGTAACTCAGTATAAATACATTTCAGACCTGTTATTTAATTTTAACATGGATTAATTTAAGGCTTCCCCATTCCCTTTCCTCTCAGGGATCAACCTTGAAGAGGGAAAAAACACTCCAACCATGGATTGCACTATCTACTGCCAGCTAATTGCTAGATTTCTTTACTTGACACATTCACAGCCTGATATTTGTTATTCTATGAATGTTGTATCAAGATACATGAATCAGCCTCATGATCTTCATTGGAAGGAAACCAAGAGGATCCTTCAGTACATTCAGGGCACAAGATGCTACGACATTCACTATGCTGCAGATTCTGAGCTAGAGTTGATTGGTTATACAGATTCAGATTGGGCAGGGGATTCCATAGATCGGAAGTCCACTTCTGGGTATGTCTTTATGTTTGGTGGTGGCCCCATTTTCTAGTCTATAAAAAATCAGGTTGCCATTCCATTGTCTTCAGCAGAGGCCAAGTACTAGGGAGTAGTGAATACTTGCATCCAAGTTGTTTGCTTGCAAGGAATTCTTTCAGAGTTTGAGATTGGTAGTACTTTGTCCACAGTAATATTTTGTGACAATCAAAGTGCTATTAAGATCTCTACAGATCCAGTTACTAGGTAGAGGACCAAACATGTTGAGATAAACATGCACTACATCAAGGAGTTGGTGCATGACATGACCATTGTTATGAAATACTGCCCTACAAATTATCAGATTGCGGATATCTTCACCAAAATATTTACAGAGAAAAAGTTCACTTACCTCCGTTTACTATTCGGGGTGAGTTCGTCAGCATTATCAGATTACTTCTTCAGTGTTCATCTTGAGGAGGGTTTTTTCCCACTGGGTTTTCCCTCTTTCCTCACTTAGATTTTATTTTGAGCATTGTTAGAGTTACATTTTTGTACATGGTGACCTATGGCCTTTGTTTCCAGGTCCCTAGAATTTCATATATTTTATTTTACTCCTCCTGAGTATAGCTTAAGGGGGGGTGTTGGAGTCATATCCAACTTACACACTTTATTTGGTCAATTTTGTCCTAATTACCCACTATCCTAAGTTTAATTGACTTAATTGGCATTAGATGAGCACACTATGACATCAGCATGAGCACACCCATGCCTTCCTTCAATCAAGGAGGCCAACTAAGCCTTCTCCTTCAATCGGGGAGGCTAACTGGGATTCCTCCTTCAAACAGGGAGAAATGATGGGGTGATCTGAGTGTCATAAGTGCACCTAATTGCTAACTGATTGTTGTTTCACTTAACAATCAGTTAAGCTGAGTTGTAAAGGCACATCCATCATGCAATTTTCTATTTTGGGCTGATTGGGATGAACTGGAGTGAACTAATGTGCCTCCAACTACCTCTATTGACCAGTATCACTTCAATTAACTTCATCAGAGCTACTTGGAGTTAGTGATGCGCTACCACCTACTATTTGGCATGTAGTGACATGTGTCTCAGTTACATTTAGTAAGACTCAGTCATCTATTGCACTCTGATTCAGTTAGGACTCAGTGAGAGTCAGTTATGGTTAGTTCAGTGGTTAACTAAGTGTGTCTAGTGTTGGCTAACAGTCAGTTAAGCTACACCCATCCATGCAATTCGAATGACCTCCTAGTGAATTCGAATTGGCTTGGCATTCATGCATTCTGCATGACATTGTATTGTATTATTCATTCTTTCATTGATTATACAGAGGTGCAACCTCCTAATTTGGTACTGTTACATCATTTCATGTCTAATTTGTCTTGAATCACTTGTGAGTTTGAACTTTGTCCCCAGATTGTTGTGACAGAATTAATAGTTTTCCACGGTTTTTACCTGTTTATTTATTACTAGGCTTGTTTCTTTTACATTTTTAGGATTCACCTTATGCTGTGGCTGATTGGTGCCAATGTTTTTCTTCACGGTTTCTTTTGTTATCTTCACTTTACACAATACTATGCTTTGATCCACTACTAGCCCTTTTCTCCTCGTGGTAATGTTTACTGATGATACTTGGATTTCCTTAGTCTTCTCTTCCTCGTTCAATCGTAAAGTGGGTGCCCAGTCCCATAATATCATTGTAGTTTCCTTAGTAGGTTCTTTTTGTTCATTTGTTTGATCTTCTTCTGGGTCTTCTGGGTCTGTCCCCTAGGCGTCTAATAACTAATTCATTACTAGAGTCATTGAATTAATCCATTGTGGGAATCTCTTATCAGAGTGATGTTCTTGGTGAAAAGTGCAGAAATGATCCATGCCAACTTCAATAAAATTCATAACAAGGGAATTAAGTAAAGGTGGTTAGGGTTGTCTGCTTTCTTCCCTTTTTTGTAGAAGGGTTTGAATGGTTTTCTTGATGAACTAGATCCCTTATCTTTCTCCAAGTCTACTATCTTGTTGGATCATTTTTGTACCATTTTAACCACATTTTTTTAATTCGTTAGAAGGTTCTTCTTTGGGCCTAGATAATAGAAAAGGATTCTTATTGGCCATTGGTTTTACTTCCAGTTCTAAATTATGTTTTGCAATACTATCTAGATCAACCTCTACCTTTTTGTCTTCTTTGTAATTCTCTACTAACGTAACCTTAATCGCTCTTTTAACAAACATTGCTATGGGTGGATACAGTGTTGTAGTGTAGTATTCTACCAAATATTCTTCGGTTGGTTTCGTCGCAGCACTAAAACTATTTAATAGAGTAGTGAACGTCTAATTGAATTCTTGAACCTTTTCTTTCTTCTCCATCCTCATAGACAACAATTCCTTCATGAGTGTGGCTACAGTGTTTTGGTTGCCAAATTTACTTATGAACACCCTCTCGAAACCATCCCAGTCTGCTATTGAGTTGGCCTGGAGACTAAAGTACCATGAGGATGCTCTAGGCTCAAAATTATAAGGGAACAATCTACAGACGACATATTCATGTTCAACATTAAGAAGATTCAATGTGAGATAAAATATTTTTAAATAATCTTCCGCAGAAATACCTTTTTCGGGATCAAATTTCGGTAACACCCTTTCTAGGTGCTTAGGTAAATCATGTAACGACGAAGCCAGGTTGACTGGTCCTCTTTCTCTCCATGCAGGTTGGTTAACAATTCTAGCCATAACTCGAGGTGGAGAATGTGGTGGGGAATGTGGAAATACTTGAGTTGTAGGGGATTCAAGTCCCAACTAATCAAGGGGTTCAGTGATTTCTTGAAGAGATAAATCTAACAATTATTCCAAATTTTCTACAAGCACTGAATATTGCATGTATGAGATTCTTTTCTTGGGAGCTCACCTCCTAGGTAATGAAGGAATTACTTTCAATCCTCCAAGTTTCGTTTTGTAATATCATGTATGTCTCCAAAAATGATCTATTTCTTCAAACGAGACAACGTATAAAGGTTATGTGTTTTCTTCTTCATAATTTAACCTTACTTGTTCTTAAGTTTCAAGAATGAAATATTCTGGTAAAATCATTTCAGATGTGGTTTCAGCGGAATATTTTCTCTCTAATGGATTTCCTTTTCCATCCATGCACTGGAATCCTTCCTTATAGTGCCAATATCTGTTGATGCCTGGAAATTCCCAAGCATCAACAGTAGGGATCCTCCCCGGTAAGTGATCCCAATTAGATCCTCCATCATTTGGTGTGGGGAATCCATCTGGTTAACGGTCCAGCTACCATAGATTGATTTATTTAAGTTCTTTACCGATTACTTATCGGTTCACCATTTATGTGATTATTTAATTAAATGATGAAATGCAAGTTCCCAATTAAATGCATATAATTGACAAACAGAAACCACACTAGCGATGTGCAGGTTCTTACCTCTCGTCTTACTGCTCCTGCCTTATCAATTATCTATTTATTCCTAAACTAAGATAATTATCCTATACTATCCTATCCCTACATGGAGAAAATTCGAATTAAGAGTAATATACTGGAAATGTGCATACAAGTCTAACAGGTAGTTGTTCCAACACAATATTCACATTTACAACAGAAATAATACCAAAGATAGCTCTGATACGATAAAAAAATTTATTACTCATTTCACACATAAACATTTGCGTAGAAAGTAAAATCATTCATCAACAATGAAATAATTCAATAAAGTTAGAACGATCTCATAGTATGTGTTACGAATGCAAGAAGAAGTAGTTCCACATTATACATTCCACACATTCCAGGAAAAATCTCTGTGCAGGCTTTTCCGAGAAAACAGATCCTTCTTATTAGCAGAAAAATAGTTTTCTTACAAAAATGGTCCAACCTCTATTACGCTAGAATAAGTCCTTTCTATTTAATTTCCACCTCTATTTATATTACAACAAGATTTTCTCTTCCAGTGACTCCTTGTTCACCCTAACCCTAGGAATTCCTAAAATTTGTCATTTTGTGCTTACATAGGAAAATGCAAAAAAAAAAATTTAAAACAAGAAATCAGGTGGGCCCTGCCACACTTGAAATATATTGTACCCATTTGTTAGCCTCTTCAGCTATGGTCTTATATTTTATAGGCTCCAATACTTGCAAATTTACTTCATGAATTGACAATTGTGTCTCTATATGTGCCACCCACTCTGTTGTAGCCTTACAAATGTCTTCCAGGAGATATGCATTGATAGAATCATGCCCCACAAAGTGATGAATGTCTTCTTCTATGAAAGCATCCACTTTTTTTATATACTCTAGGTATTCTTGCAACCTATCCTACAACTGTGCTATGCGTTGGTCCTTTTCTAGATGCTCAGTTTTCTTCTGAACCAAAGGGATGTTACACTTCTCATGGACCTGATGAATTTTCTTGTAAATGTCATGGCACTTTTCTATGGTTTTAGGAATTTCATTATTTATTCTCCTGGTAGCTTTCCTACAAAATTCTAGAAGTGCCATCTTCGACTTCAGGTTCTCTATTGTCTTCTGGGGCAGATGATCAGGAAACTTTGAATTAGTTTCCCTCCAGGTCATCTGGATCTTAACCTTCTCTGCAATATCCAACAACCCTTTCCTGAATGTCAGTGACTCCACAGTTATTACCTTCATTCTTTCCATCATTAGCCTCATCGTGTATATTTCACCTATGAGGATTACCTGAGAATAATGTATATGTTCCTGAATCATGCATGATTGATCACAAAATGGAGTAATGTCTTGCATTTTCTTGTCTGCCAACTCCAATTGCTATGCCAAAGATTCCTTCTGCTTAACTGAATCTTCCACTCGAGATTTCAATTCTTAGACCTGTTGGTTTGTGGCCGAATCTCTTGACTCTAATTGTGAGATTCGAGCTTTGAAGTCACTCCTTTCCCCTTCCATAATCACCAACTTCATAGTTAATGCATCCTTTTCTGTTTCCATAATTTGGTATTCATTCAGTAACCTCTCCTTTTCAGAAAGAATGGTGTCATGTTTCCTTTTTAATTCTATCCCTTATCCTCACATTTTACCAAATTATCTTTTAATTTGAGCATCTTATCTTTATTTCACTCCACTTCATTCATTAACCTGTCAAGATTATCCGCATTGGCCTAGGAAGCTACTATGTTTACCGAAGCTGTGAATTTCGAGTCCTTATGGGTACCTTCCTTAATAGTGTTCTCTGTGATGGTAACCACATCAGCCTGAGTACCCATTTTTAATCTTTTCTCTGACCTTCTAAGGTCTTTCTTGTCTTATAAAAAATGATGGTTTCCAAGCAAGCCACAATATGTTGCTTTAACGAGGTGAACGGGGTGAGATCGAGTTCCCCAAAAGGGATGTGGCCACCGGTAAGTGTTTCACTTGTTGTTCCAGGAGGGTCCATGTCCATGTTCTATGGGATAATGGGCTCATTCTGGGTTTCCTCTTGGTCCATAGCCTCTCTAAACTTGTCTTTCTCTTCTTTCCTCTTAAGATATTATGTTGCTTCCCTTTCTGTTGTTTCCTTTCGTAATATTTCTTCTTCCTCTTGCAGCCTTTGAGCCTCTTCTTCTTGCTTCTTTTCAACTTCTTGTTTCAGCATTTTCTCGTCTTCTACTTTTTGAAACTTTATAGCCTCTTGTTTTTGTTTCTAAAGCTTTTCCTCCATGATAGCACTATTAGTCTTTCTAGCGCTGGCACCACTCTTCCGGGAAAAGAGTTTGTTTACTTCGGTCATATTGTTTGTTCTTCTAAACACTTCTTCATCCTTATCGAAGAAGCACGCGTATTCAAAATGTATTTTAACCACTGTGCAATGTTCAACGGCCTTCCCCCTTCTATCAATCCTCGTAAAATTCTTCTCCCCAAAATGGAGCATTTCTAGTTCCTTCACAAAATCTTCAGCCCCTTTCACTTTTCAAAATCTATAGGCTCTGATACAGAAAGCAAATGGAGGAAAAGTGCCTTTTTTAATATCATGCAAGTAGTTGCTAGTCCCATTTATGAATACTTTCCTCACAATTTACTTGTGAACTACAAACTCCGTTGCATATATGGGTAAAAGGGATGGAGCTCAGGAACATGAGTACATTTTGATGTACATGCCCTCCTGTGAGAAATAGTAGTACCCATATTCACTTATGACTACCATTGCATTTTTAGATAAGAATTTTGGTTCCTTATGGAAAATTATCCAATAGAGGGGCATCAAGAACTCTTCCATATGAGCTTATAATAACTTGCATACCAATGGGCCCACAGGATCTGATAAGCCATGTATATTGTAGTTTCAGCTCTATTCCATATGCACCCCAACTTAGGAAATGGGTGTCTGGCCAATATGCAGTCTATGAGGTATGAAGACATATAGAAATTTTCCTTCTTTTGGGTTAAACCTCCCTGTGTAGCTACGATACATGATGACAGGTTGTTTGAGATGATGTTTTCCCAATTAAATATTGTGCCCTGAAAGGCTATGTAGTAAATCAAAGGCACCCAATTTAACTTATAGATAGTCCCAGCTTCTCTTCCAAAAATCCTGCTCAGTAATAAAGCTATAATTCTGAAAGGGGTCCTTAAGATTTGATATTCATACTCTTCGCTTGCTTTATGTCTCAATTTCTTTCTTGATACCACCATTTTCTTAGCATATTCCAAGGGTTCTATGTTTATACCTTGATCCAATCTTTAGTCAACATGACCTAGGTTGAGGTAACTTGTATGCTACTACTATATGAGCTGGGTGGAATGAGGCAAATGCCTCCCCTTTGATGTCAGAAATTATTCTCGAGGTGGAATCATGTAATGTCCTGGTTTTGACCCCGTTACATTAGATGTATATGATGTATATATATTGTAAATGATCATGGTGTGGAGCTAAAGGCCAAGGCCCCACCATTGATCGATAATGCTATGTTTTGGATTTAGATTGTCACCGATGGTATATCGGGGCATGCGGCATATATTATGATGGTCATCATGTAAATATGCATCTATAAATAATTAAAATGAACACAACCAGCTATGGTCGCAGCAACTAAATCGAATGGGGCATGATTTTCCCAAGGATAAGGATGTGGGGGGGAGAATTTGTCCAGTTTTGGCCAATGGGGTGAAAATACCCATGTGTCTTCTTCCCTTGTCTTATTCCAACTACCTCCATTTAATCATTTATGCTGGCAGCTGGGAAAATTTATGGCAGTTAATTGTTTTGGGAGTGGGGTGGCAGGACTGTCAGTCCATGCCTCCACGCACACTCCACCCAGCAGTTGACTTTGGAATGGCAAGGGGAAGCCTTCACGCACTCTTCACTCTCACGCAGGCCATACTACTCTCCCCATGATTTGGTATGTTTTCTCCTCACACACAAGCTCTTGGCGTTTTTGGTCTCACGCAGACATTTTCTTGGCTCCACGAGTTTGCTGAACACTCACGCACGCCCAATTTCATGTCCTTTGTGTGCTCTGTTCGTTTTTTTTTCACCATTTCCAACCCGTTATTTCTTTCCACACACAGGAATTTCCTGGTTTTTACCCATGTCGTTTTCCTCTACGGATTTGTGAATGATGTGGCTGAATCCTTTCCCCCTGGGTCGAATTGTGGGTTCTGTGTTGATTGTTACTCACGCCTAGGCCGGAAGTCTGTAAATCTGTTTCCAACGTGGTCTATGTGAGTCTTCCCGTGGCTCAATTGCCTTGGACAGATTGTTGATTTTCCCCTGCTGTAAGTGTGTTTGCTGCTTCGTTTGGGAATTTGTTGTATGTCACTTGAGATTCGTTTTTCCCTGGTTTAAGTTGTGATAGCTAAATTAATTGCCGGAGTGCAATGGTTGGTCTTCGGACTGTGAGAGGAGCAGGGATGTTGGCTTAGTTTTGCTTGATAAACCTGGTGGCTGGAACCACATAGACAGAGCTAGAGGGTTGGCCTTCTTCTCCATCACCCCTGAATAGCACTGGAAGGGAATGCAGGGCCTGAGGGACTGTGCAGCAGAGAAGGGACTGATTCCTTGTGTTGGGTGTGGATGGGTGTCTTAGAGGTCAGGCTAGTTCTGGTGTAGGTGTCCTTGGCTCTATAATGAGCTCACCAGCTTAGCAATTTGCCTTCTCCAAATCTTTAATGGCCTGATAAACCCAACTCTGTTGGCTTGGCTGTGTGTTTTGTGTATCCTTGGCTATGTGTAAGCCTTCTAGTTCCCTTATTCCTTGGATAATCATGCCCAGCTCGGGGGTGGCAGCGATGCTAAGAGATTAAGGAGCACGCTGGCCTATGGTTGGGTGGAACGTTGCAGCGACGTAGCTGGTTGCGGATCGAGTTCATCATAAGATAAGTGATCTTGTGTATTTTACCTCTGCAATTCTATAATTACTATTAATGAAGATGAAATGAACATGTTGGAAGAATGCTTGTTTGAATGAATGGTGTTTCCGTTGTGCAAGATGAATGATTTTAGCTGTGTATGATAAACGGTTATAATTGTGCATGTTAAACTGCAATGCATTTTCCCTTTCAGCATTCTGTTCAGTAAATTCCATGAAGTTACATGTTCATGGGCTCTTAGCCCAGGTGTTTTAAGCTCCAAGTCCCGTCCTCTTTGCCAGCCGGAGGCATGGGGATGTGACAAATCAACTTGTGGTAGAATCCTACCAATAACCTTAGAACAAGGAAAAATTTCTTGGCACGTAGCTGCATTAGTGATGCCCTAACTTCTGATATTTTGATACAAAATCATTTCTTCGAGACGTGCATCAGGGATGTCTTGGTCTCAAATCATTTGATACAATTCCTCCCATTTGAATTCAGGGGAAATTCATGTTATTTCTTTTGTATCTTTAAACATGTTTTTTGTCCTGGTGCCTAATATAATATCCACGTCTGAATGTGCTCCGCTTACCTTAGACTTCTTCGTGGTACCCTTCTTAGGCATTTGGAAATCTTGTTGAATAGTAGAAAAATGGTACAATCAATTTAAAAAGCAGTTTGTTGAAGAACTTTTTCTTAGCACTAGGTTGTGTTGAGAGAGAAACATACATGCTTTCAATTCCTTATTTCACAATAAGCAAAGGTGTGGGACACCGTATTAAATTGAGAAAGGTAAAACACTTCAAAATATTCCTCCCGACACTTACCAATACAACAATTATCGGTGGAAATTGTGGTTTTCTATAATGATTAAGCCGATAATTCAATGATGTTGCTTAAGGGAAAATAATTAAGTTTTAAGGGAAAAAGTGTGATTTGTGGTGTGATTAATCTATGGTTGGATCGATCATTTTTTCGGGTCAGGAATGGAAATAAGTTGACTTAATGATGCAGCTTCAAATGCTTGAGAATATATCACTACTTAATCTTAGAGAAGAAATGACCTTCCTTCTAGAAGTGATGGCTCTTGCCAGTTTTTATGGTCTATATATAGGAGAATTGAATCATAGGTAAAATGGACAACACACCAAACCATGCACATGCATAATCCACCAACCAACTGGGTAATCCTGGCCTAAGTATCCACAATCTTCTTTATGGAAAGTAATATCTTAAATGCTTCATGGAACTAACCGAAGACTCTTTACCTTAATGGAGGAGCCGATGAAGGCTTTGGATTAGTATTCATTGAGCTACAACATAGGGCTGCATACATCACATAGATACACTGATTTCCAGGAAGTACATAACACTCATACCGGCCAGGTTTTAAAACCATCCAACCCTATATAAATGTATGTTCCAAGGATTCAAGAGAAATAAGGGTATGTGGTATAATAAAGTATTTTCCTAATGACGAATATGCCCCTAAAAGAGGAAGCATATCCATGAGTGGGAGAACCCTGGATTACTCACACTATTCATTGTGCATATATCTTGCAATACGGAGCCTAGTTGTGGATTTGTATAAGTTTGGGGATCGCCACCAATTAAATGCTCTTCATATAACCATCAGAGGGTTGGTCTAGATGGATGATAGCTATTAAATCCAAGTACTTTAGTAAAAGGTTTAAAATCCCAGGGTTCTGACCCACCATATAGAAGCGTGGTTAAACAAAAACTAACACAACCTCTAGTTTCTCCATTTACGCTTAAGGAGGAGAATGGGTTTTAAAACAATCTTTTGTTGTTGAACCAATGACTAAAAAAGAATAAAAAGTCAATCTCAACTAAAAAAAAACTATAACAGCATCAAATTTAAATAATTAAGAGTCCATAAGGTATGGGTAACCTACTTGTCAGTTGTTGAGAGGATAAGAAAGCATAGATGAGCACAACGAGGTTGACACTTGTCCTCTAATGACTGGTAGAGGTAAAATGAAGTTTTGCAATAATCAAACAAAAAATCCTCTAACGTATTTATAAAAAACAAAACAAAACTAGTCATTAATAGGGTTGGTGGATAATAAATGTGGCTGGTGGGACCATAAACATTGTTTGGCGTGAAATTTCTCGATGCTCGATCGTTGTCAACATTAATTTCGGATCTATTTCTCGAGTTGCTTCGACATTCATTTCGATGCTATTTTTTAAATTGCTTCGCTTCGACTTGCAACTTTTTCAGTGGCACTCGCCAAGTTTCCTTGAAACTGATCGCCATCACTGGATGAATCTTAGTGATTTTAAATGCGAGCAAACTAAATTTCCACTGCCGACTATTTCAGTGGCACTTATTCGTAATTTCGGTGCTTGTTGGTCAATCAAATCAACTAGCCGAGTGCGTCTGATAATTTCGGCTCAACTTAAAGGATGAGAACTAACTTTTTCCTACCGGCAGTGTCGAGTTCATCCGAAAAGGTGAAAGGATAAGAACTAACTTTTTTCAGTCGATAGTGTCAGCACAACTCGTCGAGTGGCTTCGATACTATCGACTCAAGTTTCTAAGTTTTGCTTAGCCGAAAAAGAACCTTATTTGCTCAAAATTTCAAAAAACTAAGTGTTAAAGTGTGAACTTCTTCGAATGAGAAAAACGAATCTAAGTCTACTTCTAAACAAAGTACAAGGAGGGGCCCTAAAAAAAAATAATGGGGAAGCGATTGCAGCAAAAACAAATCCCTAACCATAATTCATTATTTTATGTTAGTTATTGTTAGTTCATCTCAATATTAGATCACAAAATGATCACTTCACCCCCTATATATATAATAAAGGAGCTTTATTTGTATAATCATTTCATCTTGTCTTCTGTACAATCTACATTGTATACATAGGTTTCCCCCTCAAAGAGGATTCTTATTCATCTCTTTTGTTAATTCTCAAGGCATGGGAACATTTTTTTTTGTATGTTCAAATTCTATTAAATAAAAATAAAAGAATATAGAGTAGCGTCCTAACTATGTTACTGATAACAAAAATGCTAAAACAAAGACAGCAGTTCCAAAATTCTATAGTAAAACAAACAGACCCCCAAATATTGAGTATTATAGCTAATTTAAACCTATGCAACATGTAGATTCCAAGTTGTTGAACATTATAAACATGTCTACTAAGCAAAAAAGTAGAAAAAAGGGTCGAATGACCTCAGAATGAAGCTGGAGTAGGAGTCAAGCTAATCATCGTATGGAATGTAGTTAAGAGGAGGAATGTATGGCATATCATTTTATCCATTGTCTTTTAGATAAGATGGATCTCCTTTTGGACATAAATTCAGTTGTCGATGAAAGATGAGATGAGGATAAGGATGATTCACAAGAGGATTGTTGACAAATTTCCCATTCATTTCATGAGTAAGGGCATTTAAATTGGAATCGAGGTCCATTTAGGATTTTTCCTTACAATGTATCCAAACTTCTACATGGTCCATCATAGCAATTGGAGTAATTCCTCGGGTATCCTCCAACATTCGACCCTCTGCACTATTCATAATAGCTTTCCCACGAAATGGCTTGGTATACCAAAGGACACTAAGGGATTTAATATATTTTGTCTCCCTAGTGCAGGTAGAGACCACATCTTCAATGAGTCACCCCATGTTGTCAATGAATCTCTTTGAATTAGGGTTCTAATAGTGGATTTGAATATAGGACTCCATGTCTTATATACGCCGATGCAAAAAAGGAGGGACCATTCTTGAAAAGATAGCCCAATATTTTTCTTGTTCACTTAACACTTGGGGCATATAAGAGTGTCAAGGACTAGAAAAAATATTACTCTTAGTGCTCTTAGACCTGGCCATCGTAAATGTCAAAACCCCAAATTTTCAAAAAATTTAAAAACTTTTAAATAGCATAATTGTATGTTAACACAATCGTTAAATACTGTTTAGTTAATGCTATTTACTTTGTAACTGTAAGATCATTACTTGGTTGGAATGTTAGTTGAGTTTATCTTTCTTCAGTTTTCTAATTGTTCTCTGATTGCAACAGCATGTGGATAAACTACGTTAGACTGGGCTTACTTAGCTGTAAAGCTAACGCACACAGTTTTCCTTTATCTTACAGATTGACAGGTAAAGTTTTTGGGATTGCTGCTAACAGATCATTCTAGAGTAAAATAAATCATATGCTGTTTCAAGTGCTTTCAGTAGAGAACTAAATGCATGTTAAACGGACTATTCAGCTTCTACAGGTATAGCCTCCTTTATTTCATTTTTGATATAAAGCAAAAATATGATGAGAAAGGTTTAAAGACACTAGAGATAAGAATTGTCATTTCCCAATATATCTATGAACTCTTCAGTTGAAAATATATTCAGAGATAATGATAGCAGTTTATATATATTTTCTTTTCCAATACTGTCTATAAAAATTATTGAAATTACTAGTACTAGTAACAGCTATGAGGGTAAAGTTCATTAGTGAAATTCATAGGTTGACAAGAGGCCATTACAGTTTTTAAATGTCGCCCCTTTTATTTGAATGGTTATTATCACTAGTTCCATTCATGTAAATCAACAGAGTTCTTGAATAATTACAGACAAGGACACTTATAAAGATATAATTCATGATACGAACTATTTCCCATGTCGCACATGGTCATCCCTTGAGAAAATAATTCATAAATAATAATACTTGACAAGTAAAAACATGGGCTAGACTCCTTGTTAATGTTATTACGTTATGGTAATTGGTCGCAATGTATATTCTGTATAATTTAAGCGACTATAACTCTACAATTAGATTTCATTAGTCTTGTAAATTAAGTTCATTGATTATACTATAATCAATGAACTAATCTCAAGTGAGGTCTCCCAAAGTAACTTTTACAATCTATTTACTGAACTAGACTTGACAATAACCAGTCATCTTTGTAGTCATGGTTTTAGTATGAGGAATACTTGGCTTTAGCATTACAAGCCATTACTCCAAAGTTATAATGCTTAATGAATATAAAAAATATATTACATTATGGTTTACATAACAAAATAGGGTATAGTTTAAATTCATATTTCAATGTAATAATTACTTTTATACTTGATTATTAACATTACGATGTTTATCCTTGTGCAGATCAAGGTCGTAGGGTGGTTATATATAGCACCTTCGACATTATGATTATGTTGGCAAAAGCTATTATATAGAACCTTCCCGAAATGATTTTGTTGGTAAAACACATCGATACGAAACAATAGGGATCGACCCACTTATTGGCAAAAATTTATGGGATAACGTGGCTATCTCCTCGCCATGCATTGGCCATATAAGTTGACTTGCCTCCCAAAACGCTTCAGTTCTTCTCGCCTGCGGGCTTTGAGTCTTGCACTGTCCAAACCCTAGGAGTTTTTATTTGCTGGCCGATTTGCTTGGAGATAGCCTAGTGTGTAACCGCCTTCGTTGTGCTCCTGCGTGGGCAGTGTTGGGTTACTCCTTTGTGGCTGTATTGCATTGCTCCCTTGTGGCTGTCATTACACTGCTCCTTCGTAGCAGCGTTGTATTGTTCCTTTGCGGGTTGTTATTGCACTGCTCTTCGTGGCTGTTCTGTGTAGCTCCTTCGTGGGCTGTGTTACATTGCCCTTCGTGGTTATTCTGTGAAGCTCTTTCGTGGCTGCGTTGATTCCTTGCAGGCTGTACTGAAATGTTATTTTGTGGGCTCGGTCGAGGGCTGTTCGATTCTCCCGGTGACGAAAGGTTTTCATCGCTCTCGTTTTGTGTCTGCTCACAGCTTGACCCTTCGCAGGTAAGCGATTGAGGACTACAATATGCATTTTATTTTTTAGCTTTGTTGGTTTAAGTAACTGTTAGGGTTATTGTCTGAAAACTTCTCTTTGTTTGATAGGTTTCCATTCTAAGATCATCTGCCCTTCGATGGCAGACTTACCCTTCAAGGTTGTAGCTGCTGCGCACAGAGGATATAGCTCGGCGCTTCCTGGTAAGCCCGGTCCTTCGATGTTCGTCTCCATGCTGTTTGTTGACAGGTGCATAATCAGTTTTCTTGGTTTCCTCGCTCTTTGCCTATCTGTCGAATACTTCCACGCTTCACTAGGGTTTATCCCTGTGAAGAAAAGGTTACGGCTCCAGGCCGAGACTGTGTTTAAAGTTCTACTTGTAAAATGTTAAGGCGAGGGTTGGTAGATGTACAGCTTTGTTTTTGGGTTAAACCCTAGCTCTTAAGAGCTTAACCGACTACGGTCGTGGTTGTAAACTGTTAATTACTTGCATGTTTTGGTTTTTAAGACAAGTTTATAGGCTTTAAGCCTTTGTGTTATTTTAATGTGAAAAGTTACAGACAGGCTTCGAGCCTTGATTTTTACAGTTCGTTTATGGTTATCTTAATAGGCCTTTATCCTTGCGTTTACAGTGACGGTTATTAAATGTTTTGGTAATTAAATTCCAAGTGTTTAAACTAATGTGTGTAACTGGTTTTACTTCCTTGCTGTAACGTATAGTTCTTGGAAAGAATACTTAATGTTTATTCTTTTAATAACTTGACTGTGAGTATTTTAAATGGTTTATTTAAAATTTGTTTATGTTTAGTTTTTTTAATA
>LPNX010845234.1:129757-190235 GCA_001517045.1 Pseudotsuga menziesii
AGGTGTTTGAAATGCGGCAAGAGGGTGGACAAGAGAGGGAGAGGTGTACCTTTAAGGACTATATGTAGTTAGAGGAGAGAGTCCCCAAGACCATATAATGCACATGTCTTTATAATTCCGCATCCAGTATTAGGAATGTGAAGGTTTGATTAGAATGGTCTCATGGATGTTAGATTGATTTTTTTCCATGTCTTGTCTACTTTGAAATAAGTGTCTTGAAAGATACTATGATTCATTTCCTTCTAGGTTTCACATAAGAGGAACCTTGGAAAGAGATGCCAAATTATGTTCACTATATTTTTTTCATAGGCCTAAGATTCCAAGTGGCTATAGTTTCTTTGATTCCTCCTTTGTTGTGATCCTGCTTTCTAAATATGAGGGTGTGAATATCCCAAAGAGTAGCACTAAAGTGAAATGAAGTAAATAAATGTTCAAGTTATTCAAAATGGTTGTGGAAAGGGACACATTTGGAGGGTCCTTCAAAGCCTCTCTTACTAATTTGGTCACATGTGAGGATTCCCCCCCAAGTTACAATCAAGATAAAGGATGAGACTTTTGGCCATAAGTCTTGCATCCATATTTATTTCCAAATTATTTCCCCTATATCAAGATTGTGATTAGCGAGAATTGTTTAGGATTGCTTGAGATTGAAAGTTCCCTAGATTGTACAAACCCATTGGAGAATGTAAAGATCGTCATGAATAGGGAGGCACCAATATTGGAGATTATCCCAAAACTTGTCCTAGGGGAAGTTAGGGTTAGGGTTCAACCAATGATTTTTATCTGTCCAAGCTATCCAATTATTACCTTCCATCACCAAAGCCTGGAATTGGGAGACTAATATACAGTGGGAGAATTGGAAGGATGATCTAAGGTGGTTACTTTGAGGGTAGATTCTTATTTTTCGACACTATTGTCATGTGTCCTCTAAGAAGAGTGCATACTCCTCTTTTTTTATATCCCAAAATGAGTGCTATTGATCAGGGTTTTATTTTTCCCTGCCACATTCCATATGAGGGAAATGTATAAATATCCCAAATACTGATATTCTCTAATGTTCTATTGTAGTGCTGACTCACACACTCAATATTATACAAAAATATGAAATAATTGTGCATGAAAACTTGCCATGCAAAAATGCCCTAAAATGTAGTTGAATTAGGGCCAAGGTTTGCAGAGAGAAATTAACACTTACCACTGATAACCCGACTGATAATGAATCCAGAGATAGTTGCATGCATAAATCCAGATAGGTGGGCTAGTAGTGCTCCTTTCCTCCAGCGTTACCGCCCAGTTGTATAATAAGCACCCTTCAGACTTAAGGTGACATTTTTGTAGGAGGAGAGGTCATATCAGGCTGAAACTTTGTGGGATTGTCTGTCTGCTGATGCTAGAGAGATGGACTATCACATGCAGAGGTTTGGATGCCTCTAAGATCCCTAGAGAATTGATTTGTGGTTCTACTGCTCACGCCCCCCAAGCTCTCTGTTTGCTGATAGCTGCTCCAGAAGAGCAAACTAATGGATGATAATCTTGTGATGTCGTAGGATGGGCTTGTTGAGAAAGAGGAAGCTAACATGTGAAGGAAAGACTAGGTTTTATGGTCCCAGCAAATCCTTATGTGGTTTCCCGCTACTTCTAGCTGCAAAACGTGGGTCTGTCAATAATGCTTTGGAGTGTGTTGGATCTCTGAATATTGAAGTGTACGATGAATGCAGTGGATAAACCTGGATGTTCTATCCCAAAGAGACTAGGGAAAATATCTCACTGTCAGACCCTCACTAGCTGAAGACATTGTCTTCAACCCCAATTGCCACGGTTGCACACGGTGTTGCTGCTCAAAAGCTCCAAATCAATCAACAATAATCATAGATAAGTCCTTTAGTCCAATAACCCTTCTTAAATAGATCTTCATGTGATTTTAGGGTTTGCATGTCACTTTTAGGGTTTATGCTTCACTTTTGCATGCATGCATTTCTAATTTGATGTTGACTTTAATACTGACTAAAAAAAATCCTACATGCTCCGCATGCTTTAGGATATGAACTCTGATGGCCTTCTTACTACACTGATGACTTGATAATACAAAATTGATGTACCTTTCTGCTCCTAGTGCTATCAGTCCTCAGTTATTCACTTTTCTTTCAGACCCGCTCGAACCTAGGGGAATAAGATAGGTTAACGGCTGTTCACAAGGTGGTTTAGTTGGAAGAGGACATTACAATCCTCCTCGCTAGAAATTACTTGTCCTCAAGCAATCTCTGACCAATATAGAAAATCACTTGTCCATGTCTCTTCTTGTCCATTTTTATCAACCAGTTTATTCCGTTGCTAGTTGGACCTTATTTTCCTTCAAATTGGTGTTTCTTTTCACCCCTGCTTTGTATTCCCTCTTTGTACCTTCTGGGATACCTGTGAGGACCAAACATTATAGTTTTGGCTGCTTGTCCAAATACTGTAGGGCTCATCCTACCTTTGTCTAGAGGTCTACCTAGAAATCCTTTCACACACCAATGTTCCTTCCTTGAACTCTTATGTGTTGGAGTTGGCCATTTCCTTGTGTGAGTCTTGTCCTCATGCCTGAATATGGTGGTCATACCCTTTGTTGTGGCTGATCCTGAAGCTTCATTAGGAATTCCCCTTATGACTACCCTCTTCCCATCTGGTGCCAGGAACTCCATCTCTAATGTTCTGTAATTGGTTGAGTATTTCCCAATTGAGTATTGTTTCTAGGAAAAATGCACCTCTTGTGAACAAGAGTTGTTCATCTAGTATTAATGGTTTAGATCTAGAACAAATGGGTTACAACAGATATGGAATACTTCCCCTAGAAGTTGTAGAGATCTGGAATGAGTCCTTTGATAGAGTGATGTAGTTGTTTCCTATGGTGATGGCTCTCCATGGATGTACCTGCACAATCACATCAAACAAACAAACAAGATCAAAGGCACCAGAATATAATCTACAATTCTATGTCAGTGACTAAGGAATCCAACAGTAAAATGCATGATTACAACATAACATATTTTACGGGAAAGGAACCAACTTTGCATTAAAAATAAAGAAGAAAGCTTACAACCTTCTCCTTAGTGTTGTGATGCTCCTTCACATGCCAATTCCCTATCCTCAAAAGCTCCAACTTGCTCCTTCTATGCTCACCCTAGATTTGGCCAGAACCTTAGTGCAGCAGCATAACTTTTCTCTCTCTCAACCATGGGAATGAGCTAGGTTTTATAGGCCTTGGGAGGATAGGGATGGTTGAGAAAATGGTGGGTGACCTGGAAGGGTGATCCCAAAAGGATGGATCTCAAGTCCAAATGGTCCTCGGGAGTAGGGATGAGGGTGACATGAAGTCTTCCTTCGAGAAGCTTCATGGAATATTCTCTTTTTCATTTTTACCTCGGGTACCACCGTTCTTCCACTGTGATAGAGCGTTACCAGGTAGGTATCATACTTTGAACAAGAGGAATAAGCAGTGGCACTGCTTACTGTCAAGAAATAATAGGCGTTACTAAAGAAGGTAACATCTCTTGCCTTAATGGAAAAGGCGGTGCTGGACTTTTATATGTAAAACTAAAGTCTAGGACAGTATGTCACTTCACAATTTGGGATTTCAGGGCAATTACTGATGTTTAGGGCCTCCACACATGACGGTGACAAGATTTATGTGTAACAGAATGCCCCCCAAAGCATGAGGCTAGAGGGATACGACAGGAGAGAGATTTGAAAGAGAAATTTATCACTTCAAGGCAAGAAATCGCTTGATCGAAGATCATCATCAACCAGGAATCTACAACACATCAATAATTTTGACTCAAAATAAAATGTCTCCTCATCATGGCTACAGACCAATAAAAGGCAGATCCATGAGAGAGATGAACAAACATGGCTACTAGAATACAGCATAGATCCATGTGATAGAGGACTCAAACTTGGACATAGCTACCAGATATACACTATAGATCTATGTCAAATGAACACAAATTTTACCATAGCCACAACCATATAGATGTCAATCCATGCTAGGACTTATACAAAATACTCCATCGCAACCTGGGGAAAGCAATGAGTGCTTAATAAATACCCAGGGTCTTCGTCTCATCTTCCACAAAGTACAATTCTAACCATGTGATTACAATGTTCTGACATCAAACATGGTAGAAACCACTTGATTACCTGTCAATAATGAGAACCATTAACAAGTGCGACGGATATCACCATTAATGTCAGTGATTCCCAAGATACCTTAGTACAATCTTCTAAGTGTGAATAGATGATTTGATGTCAAACACTCATTCGAATCTATCGATCAAAGGTCAATGATGTGAACCTATGTTGAGAGTGAGAGAATCTGTCATTAAGGAATACAGACCTCAAGGTACTAAACTTGTTTCTAATACTAATTCCCGGATAATGAGCTGATGTCTTCAGGAACAGTTTCATCGAATGAGGCCCATGATGAACAGCACATCGAAAACACGAAACTCAGAACAAAGTTCTAGAATGTTGTAGATGATGTAACCACATGACTGACTCAAAAGGTACTGACATAAAAGCTATTTTTATTACAGAGGTAAAATTTCAACTTCCCTTTGAACATCGAGCGGCACGACTGAAGACTTGGCAACATTGACTAAACCAGGCGGATACCAGGACATAATGCAGTGGTGGACAATACATTATTTGAAAAACTCAAAGGATTGACATGACTGATGAAAGTGGATCGACTTGGAATTCAACTAAATACCCAATTGACTGAATGAATTATGAGATGTAGACAAGTTCCATGTTCAAAGATGAATACTAACTGCCATTTATTCACAAAATGAATTAGTTCCCTTACCTTAATTTCCCCATCATGATTGATGAGTGCCTCTTTTATTTTTTACAAGTTCAAAGAGGGTAACAAACACTCATTGTAGCTTATCTGAATACGAGTCCATTCTCATATATTTCGTGAATTGGATAAAGGAGGGGTTGTTCCCAAAAGAGGGTCTCTCAATGTTTAGTTTAACGAGTCCATTGAAAGTTAACTCAGCTTCATTCATGTTTAGAGAGTCTGAATGAAAATGGAATAAGACTCCAAAGGGTCCTTTTTCATATGATTTAGTCTCCAGGGCCCGAAAAGGTATAAAATAATACCCAAGAGAACTCTTCCAGTCATGATTGGCTGGAGTGCTCCCTTTCGTAATTAGTCAATCCGAACAGAAAAAGGGGTAAAATACTGTTGGAAACAAATCTTCAAGTACTTTCACAAGCATGAAGAAGACAAGTTCACTCGACAATCTTTTCACATTTAATGAGTCTGAAACGAGTTTAAAGAAGACTCCATTAGGGTTTCTTTTCACAATGAACGGGTTTAACGAGCCTGAAAAGAAGCGAAAATGACTCGGAGCTTTGATATTAGGTTTAAAGAGCATGATCAAATTATCGAAATGAACGCTCGATGACTTTTTCCATTTTGTGGAAGTATGAAAAATCCAAAAACAAACTTACCCATAGACAATACTGTTCATTTCTATCCCTGCAAAAACTTTTTAAAAGGCCATTAGTTCCCCAAAAATATTTTAAAACTGACTTTTATAAACTATAGAAAGGGAATTTTTAATGAAAATGATTTAAAAATATTTAGAATAATATAATAACCCTAAAAATATTTTATAAAAGCCAAAGTAAATAGTAAAAACCAATTCATTTACCATTTACCAAGTTTTGGAGAGCATTTGGGAGAATTTGTGTGCAGATTTCAGTTGGAGATTACAGAGCTGTTACCCATCCATTTTCTGAGCTGTCAGTTTTAGGTAAGAGATAGAATCCTTCTCTTAATTTTTATGATTGCCATTTTTCATTTCCATGCAATTTTATTGAGTTTTGGGTCTTTGGGGCCAAGCATAAAAAATGCATCCCGGGTAACGCTTCTGGCCTTTATGAGAAGAGCGGTGCTCGATGAGAACCACGCTTTTTAAGCTTTCACAGGCGGTGGCATTGCTCTGTCATAAGGGGACAGGAGCGGTGCCGTCTGGGGTGCCCAAAACATGGATTCCCTAGCCAAAATAGAGGATTTTAAGCATTTTTAAAGATTGGATGTATGTGTAAATGCTCCATTGATTGTTTTTTACAGGTCATTTTGTTCAAAATGGTGACTTGGAAAGAGAGACAACATGAAGATGATGATGTTCATGATACGGAAAATGTGACTTCCATAGATGCTCTACAAGATTGTGGCCTCTTGAAATTCTTCCATGCTCCCATCTTACGGATGTGGAATCCAGAACAATAACATTTCAAGGTGGGGCCCCACATTCTCACTGTGGAGATGGAGGACATTTACTTTTTGACCGGACTATCTAGGTGTGGAGCACATATATTTCTAACTAGCTCCTGAGGGGGAGACATTACCACATAGAAAATTATTGTTCGTCATTGCTATCTACGTACCAAGATGTCGGGTAAGAAGATCCTGATAAAGGATGTGATGGAATTACCCCTTCAGACCATTTTATTCACTATGCATAGGGTTGTTGGGAGCCAAGGGGCTCACCAAGCACCTCGGTCACATATGTTGTATGTCCTGAATGCCATGGCACCCACAATGTTTAACTAGGTCGAGGCATTGTTTCCTGTGTTCAAAGATCAGCTAACGAATTTCAACAAGGAGAGCTCAAAGAGTTTGGGTATGGGACTATCTTGGCATGTTCCTTCTTCGAGAAGGTACCTATCTTAAGACCACAGGTGGTTTTTACTGATATTAGAGCTCGAGACCCCCGCATGTTGTGGTGGGTGTAGATCATGGCCCGCACCGGAGGTGGTGGAGCCAAGGTAAAATACGGGGCTCCCTTCTTCCATTGGTTGAATGACCAAATCCTCATGATTGAGGACTATGCTTATGTTGGGACTGACTTTCTAGGGGATCCATATCTACCACTACCAATTGGTTCTTAGTGGGGTGACATCGGTAATAAAATGCTCAAGATATTGCTTATTTTTTTATTTTCAAATTTTATGATTTTTATAGATGATAACAAGACCTAATGTTTTCACACAGATGTTGGAGATGCACGTCCTGGGGGTTCATCCCTAATGGATAGGTGAGCAGGAGCTCACTTTGTACATAGAGGTAATGATGATCTAAGCGAGCTAGAGGAGAACCTCGTCCACTTGAATTTGGACATACTTAATGTTGTGATAGATGACCTCCCTAGGAGGTATCAAAGACACACGACATGAGTGTCAAGACGTTTCAGTCGCTTGCTACGTAGAGTAGAAAGGGCCATTGTGTGCTACCACGAGCACCATTAGGCGGTCTGCATGATGTATCATTGAAAGCTAGCTAGCTTCAGAATTTTTGTATCATTTTGTATACTTGAAATCCAGAGTGCTTCAGATGGGGTCTCGTGACCATATTTTTGTAAAAACACTTTATATATATATATATATATATATACAAACTCATTTTCAATGTTTATATGTGTTCCAAATGGACAAATTATATTTACATAAGTTTTATGTGTCTTCTACAGTTTATTTTACTTTAAAATGGACCACGTTTTATTTTTAAAAGTTAAGAATGGGCGATATACCAGTCTAAAATGTAGTTTGCTAATGAGTCAACAATTGTATTATTAGACCTAGGGATATTCCTGTAAGTGATGAAATCGAATGACCTCTCTAACATACACACTCTGTGAAAGAGATGAAGAAGTGTGGGGTTCCTGATGGTATAAACGTGTTTAAGTGACAAACCACTAGCTGAAAGTCCAAAAATACTACCAGTCATGAATGTCCTGAGATGCAGCCTTGGTCAGTAAACCTATAACTTCTTGATACTCAGTGATGTTGTTGGTATCAAAACCAATACAAACCACTCCTGAACTAACTAAGTCATGAGCTAGGGAATACAAAACCCAAGCAGTTGAAGCGAGGTTCAAGGTATGACGGCAAGCACCATCGGCAATACCATAAAAAGCCATCTGATCTACATAACCAAAACATGGTATAAATAGTATGGACAACACAACTCAAAACCATATTAAAAATGACAAAACACACTAAAAAGTCAGATAATATACATATATACAAGGTACCATACAGAAATGGCTTAAGCATAGTACCTCTTCAGGTACAACCCATTACGAGGTTGCCCGAAGGGTATCCCTTCGTAGTCTATGAGCTCATAATCCCCTTTCTCTAAGACCTTACTAACGACAAAGTGACCGTACCACATAGATTCAAACTTTCTCTTCCATAGTTTATCATGTCTCTGATCATAAGTCAGGACTAGGTCACCTTCATTGAAAACACAAGGCTGAATAGACTTATCATATTGTGCCTTGACGCATTTTGTGTGTGCCTCGTTAGCCAAGGCAACATCTCTTCTACTTTCATCAAGGTTAGTCAAGTACAAAAATCTCTCTTCCTCAGCACAAGTGTTCCGGAGAAGTTATACTGCAATTTTAAGCAACGATATTTGACACTCGATAGGGAGGATAGCTTCTAGTCCATAAACCAACTGAAAGGGTGTGAAACCAGTTGCTATTTTTACTAAAGTCCTATAAGCCCAAAGTACAGAGAAGAGAGTCAAGTGCCAGTTGGATTTGTGATCTCCAACCATCCTACGCACCATAGTTTTCAAAACCTTATTAATGGCCTCTACCTAACCATTAGCTTGCGGGTTGTTTGTGCTAGAAATTGTTCCCAACTACAAGAGAACAAGCCAACACATTCTCAATAATCTCAATAAAGTAAAATAGGGTTTTTAGGGTTTTCAAGGTTTTTTGGTTGAGCAGTTTGAAGACAAGAGGGGAAACATTCATAAAACCAAAGTGAACACTAAATCATGAGCATTGAATAGCTGAGATGCATAACATATAAACCATAATCCAACAGAAAACACAATACTGAATTTCACCCACATTTGGCAAGCATTCCAAGCATAAAAACATTAAACAAGCAATGAATATACCAGCTGAGTAACTAACACAAGTTATAAATGAAACCAGACAATAAACTAAAGGGCATATAGTGCATATATTTCATAATTCAGTTCTCAAAATACATATAAGAGTCTTTACTTAGCTCATAAACTAGCCTGATGACCTCCCCTTGTCAGCAAAAAATCGAACAATTTGTCTTCTTTGAGACTTACATTTATCTTGCTTTCAAAATCAGTTAGATAACTGAATTATAACTGTTTTTAAGGCTACCTATCTAATAGTTCAATAAAACCTTTTTACAAAAAAAGAATAACATAACTTTAAAACTTAACTAAAAACTAACTTTCTTGACTAACTTTCACAAATCTTTAGCTGCCTCAGCCAATAAAGATATTCCTTCCAAGGCTTGAGCTTTTCTTCTTGCCTTTAATTGATCTGTCTCCATATTTGCAATCTTCCCTATTAGCTCTTCATTATGCTATTGTAGGTCCTGGATGGTTTTCTTTAACATTGTGGATTGACTTTATGTTTTCCTTTACCTTTTCAATGCTTCTCTTGAAACTGTGATCATCTCCTGATAATGGTTGTTTACTTCCTCCAAATCTTCCCTAAGCTTCATGTTTGTTGTGACCATCCCATCATTTGCTTCCTTCATAAATCAATCTGGTACCTGTATTGCTTTATACTTCTCTGAAGATTTTCTTTTTTTGAATCAATACTTTTGTCTCCTGCTATTGTTTGCATCTCATTTGGTAGCCATGGGATGTTCAATATCCTATAAATTTCCTCATCTTCTTCCATTAATTCTGTGGATGTTCCAGGAAATCCTAGGTGTTCTTCACTCTCAGCTTTGCGTGGAACTTTTTCTTCAACCATCACCTTCTTTTCTGAGTAAGAACTCTTTACTTCACTTCGTTGTTGCTCCTACAACATCTGACTTTGAACCTCCAGAAATATATCAGATATTTTAGTATCAGTCATGACAGACTCTCTTTTTTATTCAATTGGATTTTTACCCTTACTGTCATCTTTATCATCATTCAATTTTTCTTCAGATGAAGAATCATCTATTACTGTCACTCTTTCTTTGGTCAATTTAGGATTCAACAACTTTTTCATGTTCAGTCTAAGTTTATTCTTAGGTCTGGTTTTAGGTCTCCAAACAGCAGCAATCTCCCCCAACATCTTGATAGTCTTACCCTGATGAGTAATTGAAGCAAAATCAGCAGGTTTTATTTTCTTTCTTTTTGATAGTGCTACCTCATCACAATGGCTGTGAAGCTTTTGATCAACAGAAACCCTAGTTGCATTAGTGACTGGAATTTTATCATCATCATCAAATAGGCATTTCTCATCTTCTGATAAAACTATGATAGGGATTTGTTTTTGCACTTCAATACCTTATTTTTCATCTGGAATTGTCTCTGTAGGTACAACATCTTCAACAGGCTCGGCTTCCTTAATTTCTGACTGTAAATTATTACTTTCATTGTCATTAAGTTGTTGTTCAAATTCAGAATTTTTAATTTCAAGGTTTGAAGCTTCTTCTAGTGTCACCTTCTCTTCATTTTTTACTGTTACCCTTTGCTTGAGCTTCTTAATCAAAGTCTTCCCTTTATCTGCTTGTCTTCTGTGAGACTGTCCCTCTTGATCAGTTTTAAAACCTGAACAAAAAAAGAAATACTCCCAAGTCTTTCCCCTACTCTGCAAGACAATGCTTATGATAAGCTTGATGAGTCCATGATGGAAAATAGACTGCTTTGTATGATCTTGGTGCTCTTTAACTCTACATGACATCTTTTGCAGACTTTTTAGAAAAAAAGAAAGGTAAGTTCATTTTGGACTCATCACTAAGATGCTGAAGAAACCTAAAGTGGTATTTGAAAACAAAAGCATATCTACCCTCACAAGTAACATAACTCTGTAATACTTTAATGGGCTCAATCCATTCAGGTTTGAAGTTATGGATTGGAACACCTTTTCCCCAATCTGCAATCACATCAGGAAGTAAATACTTTTGTGCATTGAAGGTGAATGGAACCTTTTTAAACCATAATTCTCCCTCGTTCAAGATCCTTGTTGCCTCAGTTATCAATTCCTTAGTTAATTTGAACTGTAAGGTGTCAAAAGACACAATGTCTTTATCTAAGCACTGAGCAAATTTATAAGACACTTCTGCATGGTATCCTTCAATATTTTTGAAAAATGTTAACCATCCTTCATCTGAAAATAACTCACCACATTGTGGAAAATTCTTCATCCACCCTAGGTCTGAGGGCTCTGCCCTATTTGTTTTTCCACTTTTCTTCATTTTTACTAAGGTTTAACAGATCCTGTCTATATGCCACAATCTAAATATCTTCAAATCACAACAGACTGACCTAACATACAGTTCAGGAAAATCCAACAAGTTATGCTTATGAATTTACTATTTAAATGATGAATACTTTGAAAGTATTTGCTAATAATTCATCATTTAAAATGTATTAGGTGAAAAACTCATATTCTGCCTTCGAATTTTATCATTAATGATTTCTTCAGAAAAGCCCCAAATTTAGAAAACCCTAGCAGTGGCACGCGGGCTACCTATTTAGAATACCAATACGAGCACTGTAATGTAGTTATTTCAATGGTTAAGTGTCGAATTGCATGCTCCACCTGTCTCTAACCATCTAGACCACTCCAAACAGCCACTGCTGAAAAGCCCTAATTTCTCGTTCAGTTGAAAAATCCTGAATTCTCAACACTGTCTTCTCATCACGATCTTATGTATTCTTTGTGTCCTTCAGATAAGAAACATATTCCCAAAAAGCTTTGTCTCATTCAACTCACTGTCATCATTTTACCTGCTCTGCATGAAATCGCCACGATCTTGCCCTTATGATAATCATCCACCTGTTTCAATGATTAAACCATGGAGGACACGTATCAACTGCATCAAATAATATGATTGACACCTCAAAGATAAGAATCCCAAAGAAATTGGACCGAAAAATGATGATTTTAGCATTTGTGATTTTCTTGTAGCGCTCTAGTGTATCTATTTTGGTCTTGCGCTACAAGAAAGTCCAATCAAATGATTTCACATGATTAAGCCAATAATAAGAGTTAAAAATTGGTTTATGGGTCTAATTTAACTTTAATGCTATTTATAAACCTCATTAATCCATATATGCCTTATAAAACCCCTCAACTATGAAATTAAAGAAAAATTTGTAAAAACAAGCTTAAAAAATAAAAAATCATGAAAATTAAAAGTTTAAAATCAAAATTATCTCTATCAATAAAATTTCTAGAAACAAAAAAGTAATAGAAAGGTTCAAAAACATAAATAAAAAGCATGAAACAAAGGAAGACAAAATCATGACCTAACATGGGTAATACGGAGTTGAGTTTTCATGGCGAAAACCCATCTTAGCACTTAACTCAGCCATCATCTGATTTCGGAAATGAGATCCGTGGTCAGTGAATATGGCTTGCGGGAATCCAAACCTAGATATCACATGGTTAAATAAAAATAGGGCGACAGTCTTACCATCCTCTACATATGTAGGCATTGCCTCAGCCCATTTTGTAAAGTAATCGATGACTACGATGATGTAACCATGCCCCCCAGCTGAGGTAGGATTACAATGCATGAAATCAATACCCCACTTGGCAAAAGGGCCAACAGCAACGATGGGGTGTAAAGGAGCAGGGTGAGTGTGCTTTTTGTGATAAAAGTGTTGATAGGGTGGGCATTTATTAACCGCTTAGTGACAATCTTTAAAGATGGAATGCCAAAAATACCCAGTGCGAAGGATTTTCTAGGCTATAGCCATCCTAGAAATATGACTGCCACATTCTCTAGAGTGGGATTCATTCAGAACCTGTTCAGCCTCTTCGTGTGTAAGGCACCGTCAAAGGATAGACTCAATACCACGTTGATACAATGTATCATTTAAAATGAGATAGTACTTTGTGTGGTGACGGATACGATGACGATCGTCACGGGATATATCGGGCTGAAATATCTGAGTCTAGAGAGAGATAATCAAATATCCATACCATGGATCAGTTGTGCTTATCAAGAACAAAAATTCATCTAGAAATGAATCATTGGGCTCAGCTTCCATCAAACCACAGGAAAGGTCACACATCAACTCCACGAAAACCAAGGATTTCTTTGAAGTAGCCTTGGCGAACTCAAGATCAAATTCCTGTAAGATAACAATCCAACGGGAATACTTGCCCCCTAGTACCTGACGAGTCAAAATGTAGTACATGGGATACTGATCCGCGAGTATAGTTGTAGTACGAAGTATAATGTAATGACGAAACTTTTGTATGGCAATGACCGTAGCTAGAGCTAACTTCTCCACACGCGAGTAACGCATTTCAGATTCAATGAGACTCTTACTTAGGTAATATATCATGTGTTCTTGGTCGTTGGGATCCTCCTACACTAGAACCATTCCAATGGTGGTAGTGGAGGAAACAACATATAACAGAAAGTCTTTTGAATTATCTAGGGGGTGCAACACCGATGAATGGGTCAGAGCGTGTTTCAGATTATCAAAAGCTCGTTGGGCTTGGTCATCCCAAAAGAACAGAGTGTCCTTCCTCAGGAGATGCATATAAGAATGCATTTTTTCTGCGAAGTTACATACAAAACAATGAAGAAATGTTGCCTTCCCCTACAAACTTTGGAGCTCGGTGATATTTTTCGGGGTGGGTAAGGCCATAATAGCAACAATTTTCAAAGGATCAATCCGAATGCCATATTTGGAAACCACAAATACAAGAAGACGTCTATTCTCAACACAAAAGACACATTTGTGTGGATTAAGTTGGATATTATAATGACGAAATCTAAGGAAAATGTCCCTGAGATGCTATGGATGGTCCTCCTGTTGCTATGAATGAGCAGGGATATCGTCAAGGTACGACTCCATGATGTGCTTAATATCGTGAAAAGCATAGGACATGGCGCGCTGGAATGTAGCTTTGACATTTTTAATACCAAAAGGTAACTTTTGATATGCAAAGGTTCCCCACGGGAAAATGAATGTCATTTTATGCTGATTGGCGGACATAATCTATATCTGATTGTATACAAAAAAGGCATCCATAAAATAAAATATGACACTCCCAGCACATTTATCGATGATTTGATCGATGTGTAGAGTAGGGATGTCACATGCCCCAATTTGCAAAAACAATTTTATATTATTTGAGGAACATTGTGTTAAATGTTATGCTAAGTTGTAATTGATGACCCAGTGGAGTCAAGAATATTTAATGTAAATTCAGAATATTTTATTTATAAATAAATAAATGAGGAGACAACAGCTTAGGAGAGTTGTTAAAAGAGTGTTTACTGGTCAATTGGTGGAGGAGACTGGGTGGAGAGAAAACTGACATGTGGCAATATCCTCAAACCACTTCCAACTGTTGCAGGTGGAAACTTCCCTATATTTGTGGTCATGATTCCCCAAGAAAGTAGAATCAGAGCAGGTGGCTCATTTAATGAAAACCAACCCAAAATACCTAGGAATCTCTATAAAATTTCCCATTGAAGAGAGTTGAGGCTGCTCATTCTAGAGAAGTGATCATTCAGGGTGAATGAATTTACTCAAGAGAAATTCAATGGGGGGGAGTCTGGAATGTGTTTGAGAGGATACTGCTGAGATTGATCTAGTTGCATCTTTTAAGCTGAAGATCATAGTGCTGAGAGTAGAATTTTATTACTAAGGTAATTGAACCAGTCAGGTGACAGAGGTTTTTACAGTTGCATTCTCCACCCAGTTCTCAGCCAAGAAGACCAGGAACAAGCTGGGGGGTCCTGAGGAAGCGTTGTTTGAGTGCTCTCCAAGAGTTTGGTAGGGAGGAACGGCCTCCTTAAGTTGTTGTCGTCTTGTTCTCATCAGGTTCTATTTTTTTTTTACTGTCTTCAGTTAAATAATTCGTAGTTTATTTATTACATGCATTGTTAGTGTTTAGGGTTTAGGAATGAAAAGTAACTGTGTAATGTTAAGTTCAGTAAAATTGATAGATTATTTATAGAAATGGAAATGATCATGTAAATAGTGAAATAGATAGAAATTAAATTTCCAAACTATTTTTTTCCACACCTGAACTCAGGTCGTACTCTAGCACAGTTGGATTGTTTTAAGTAAATGAAATAATTATTTTATTAGAATGAAAATAGTAGATATGATTCTTGTATCTGTATGTAAATAGAAATAGATTTTATTGCAATGTTTATGAATACAATGAAAAAGCAGTGCTATGTTTTGCTTACAATTATTGTTTTACTTAAACCAACTAAATGGAAACACAGGTATAAGAAAATAGTAAATACACTATTACTGCAGTATAACTATACTGATAGGAAATAAAAATATTATAGTAAAATAAACAACTATTTTTTTAGAAAGCACGTAAACAGATACTAGCAAAACAGTTTTTAAATATTAACTTAACCAAAAACTAGGGTAAGGATTCTTTATAATCCTTTTATATTTACAAAAATTACTGAGAGTCGAGATTATTCTAGTTTTTAAGTATGCTGCACTAGAAATCTAAGTATCATTTCTTAACTAAAAATTGGAAGTAAAACTGTTAGAATATTTTGATTTCCTACAAAGTTAACATCATAAATACAACTGTAAATCATACTATCTTCAATTATCCCATTTCTTAAAAATAGAATAAAGAATACTTTAAGCAGAAACAATTTTTTCGTAAGCTGTAGGGTTTACAGTATTTCTTTAAAACCCTTAAAAGACAAGTACTAGAATTTAACATTATCTTCTAAAACAAAGCTTAAAATAATTTAAAATTTACAGAGTAGTAATGAATAAAATATGCAGGTAAATAACCAACAAATTACACTACTAATTATAAACCATGTACAATATAAATCTCAAATCTAGTAGGCTTATAGCCTGTAAGAATAAAAGGGGCGAAACCCTTTCTACTATTAAAACCAAATACATAATAATCCGGTATTAAAATATAACCAAGTACATTGCTGACTGTAAGGGTAAAAACCCTGCGAACTATACAACTAGACTGATCCACAGTCTTCCTTATTATAACCAAATATATATATTTAAATATTTTATATTAACAGTAAGTTAACTACATTACTGACAGGTTAAACAAAACATAGTTCACAGTCTTCATGTAAAAGTAAAACTGAAGCAAACAAAACAGAGCTCTTTTAAAACTCAAAGCATAAGGAGTTTCTTATATTCTTAAATCAACAATATTACATTATCAAGCCGTAAGGTTGATTTTGTTTAACCAAAACCAACTACACATCACAGCTCAAGAGCCTATGCTACCCAGCGAGCACCGCAAGGGTTTTCACTTAAAATATGAGTAATAAACAAACTAAATATCTTAACCAACAGAGAATCTGAATCCATGCTTCCAACCACTGGAAATTTCATCCAAAAACCCATATCGTAAGTAGGGAGAACCCACATCGAGACCGGGGCTTACCGATTGGAAGCCATGAAGTTAACCGATGCATGAGAGGCAATTCCTTTCAAAGTCTGGAGCCGTTGCCAGTATCCTACATTTTTATAAACCCAACATTATTCAGAACTCTATTCATATTTTATTAAACCTTAACTAGAAAATATTTCGACGAAAGGAATGAGTACAAAGTAAAAGCATTTTACCTGTGAGTAAGAGGTTTTTGGAGCCAAGGAACAATCACCAGCGTGAATGAACTACACAGATAAGCAAGCAAACTCTCATACCAACCTTGTGACAAAGGAAGCAAAGATACACCACTCAATCTCCTCGATGTTGAAGCAAAGAATGGACAGACACAAGAATAAAACCAGTTCCAGGTTTCGAGCTACGTGAAAGAGTTCAAAACCACGCACACCATGTGCTCTCAACTCACTACAGAAACTGAAAACACCTACTACAAAAACCTAAACCGCATTTGCATAGTATTGCAGACTCAGTACCAATGGTTAAGGCAGAGCAGGCCTCTCATGGGCGCGAAGATTTTTCACAGTGCAGCTTACAGGAAACAAACCCTCAAATAAAAATGCAAGAGAGTAGGGTTTCGATGTGTTATAAGTCAACTACTGCATGGTGGAGATTTATCCACATGCTCTTCTAGAAATATAACCAAGATTGGGTCGATTTCTATATTCAACCCTGGACATTTGAATGTAAACTTATCATTGCCAATAATGCAATCCATGCTATCAATGATAAATTTTTTATAGTTCATATCATTTTCCATAATGAAAATATTTCAATCGACTATATTGTAAAAGTACATATCTTTGTCCATATTGAAATTTATGCTATTCGACCTTAGCCTATTGTACATGGGATATGGACCAGTAGACGAGGATGCGGGAGAACTAGTAGAAGGAGCTTTATCTAGAGAAGGTTTCTTGATTTTCTTCTCCTCAGGTTTTGTCATATGATTGACTTCAAGTTGCTATATTAATATTTTCTGATGACATCATTCGAATTTCCTCTGTAGAACTAGAATTTCCATGGTTGGACATGTGGTCTACCAGTTGTTGCTAAGAAGGAAAAGGATCAGTAAGGACTGCCAGTGCGGGGTTACTTTTTAAAATTTATTAATTTCATCACGACGGGGACACTCCTTCGTGAAGTGGTCACCACCACACAATAGGCAAGGATATTTAGCTTTTCTTTTTCCTTTGTTTTCATTCTCCGAGGCCGTAGGTTTGGGATTTTCGTGTTGGTTTCCAGGTTTCTTATTTTTACCTTTTCCTTTTTTCTTACTACCAGATGATTGCGTACTTTGAATAGCATTCACCTCAGTAGAAACTGTAGGATTGGAAGGAGTAGTAGTGGAAGTACCAGGTTGTTTGGTATCTTTTACTACTGATGGAGGTTGGATTGAACCAATAACCCCATCAATAGGAGTTTCTGCAGGTGGCTTAGTTGGGTTAGTGCTGGGACAAGGAGCTTAAGGAATAAGGTCATACAAAGTTCCAGACTGGGAATACACCAAGTCTAGATACTGGGTGTGACTAATGTCCTACTCTTCAGTGACAACACCCCCGATAGCCACATCTCGGGAAATGGGTGGAAACAAAGACTTCATAAACCAATCAGCTAAGAGTTGGTCCAGGATAGGAGCTTTAATGAGTCTTTTCCTCCTTCTCCACTCATGAATATGATCTGAAATATGTGTGGAGGTATTTTGATGTAGAGAGGTCAAAATATCTGTACCTGTTTCATAACGAATAGGTAGCTGAAAGTGTGTGATAAAAACAGTTGCCAAAGCATTAAACTCCAAAAATGAATGTCGTGGAAGTTCAATATACCACTTCGCGACCATACCGGTCAAAGTGTGCTGGAAGAGTCTCAATCGAATAGAGTCATCCATCAATGAGTTTGAGGAACACCATAAATGGAAATTCATAACATGATTCTTGGGATCATCTCTCTGCTTACCATCGAATTTCGGAATATCCGATGGTAACTTGACTGGAATAGGAGGCCATGAAGAATTGTGTTGGATGGGGTCATTGATCAACTTGAACAAATCGGGCAAATCCAAAGTTGCTAGGAAAGGTAACTGATGATTCAGTTCAACATACTGGTAATATTGATAAGGCATGTAACCACCAATAGGACTGTAAGTGGACTGATACATAGGCTGCTGAAAATTTTGGTGAGACGATGAACCTCTAGAAGATGGGCCTCCAAGGTTAGGGCCACCAGGACCACCAAGTCCATTAGGAGGATTAGGAGGAGGACCACCATGACCTACAGGACCACCAAGACCACCAAGACCGCTAAAACCACCACCACCACTAGGACCACTAAGAGGATGACCACTGGGACCTCTAGGACCACCAGTACCTCCAAGACCACTAGGAGGAGGACCACCAGGACCCCCGAGACCACCAGGAGGAGGACCATCAGGACCCCCAGGACCACCAAGAGGAGGCCCACCAAGCCCCCCAGGGGGAGGACCTCCATAAGGTGGCCCTCCGGAACCTCCAGAACCACCAGGACCTGCGAGGGGAGGACCCCCATAAGGTTTCCCTCCGACACCTCCAGCTGTATGAACATGTATTCCTCCCAATGTTGGCCTGACATGACCTTCCATAGGACCATGGAAAGAAGTGTCACCCGCAGGAGGTTGTTGTACCAAGGGAGTAATGTAAGAAGCAAATTGGTCTTTGCTTTCTACAACTAGGTTCTCTTCCACTTGGGAAGTAATTGTAGCTCCTTGGTTAGTAGCTTCCACTGTACCTTCTCCTGTAACGGGAGGAAAGTCGAGTGGTAAACCCTGTGTTCTTCTGGACCGTCTCAAACAAAACTCAACCAGATTGCACATTCACTAATCTAACCTAGGGTTTCAAAGATAAGAAAAAACACACCAAAACAGCTTTCTCCTACTCAAGCTATAGGCTAACAAGCAAATTCAAATGAAAGGATGAGCTCAAATGGTTAGTCTCTCACCAGGATTGTCAAGTAGGTGCAACTCGCGATATACCACAAAGTTACATTCGTAGTAATCTCCTCGAATGTTGTTTTCTATGTATTGCTCCACACAAGATAGCCAAAGGGCTTTTCTCAGATAGATAGGGTATCCTAGTGGGGTCTCCCGATATACTCAAGGTACGTGGGAGCTCGAATCGGTAGTAGTGTTTTCTAATGCACAGTCGTTCACAAGGGACCTTCCGATATACAATCGAGTATGTGAAGTACCTTTCTATATACCTCAAGGGTACGTGAAAGTCCATTCAATATACTGATGGTACGTGGAAGAACCACGCGAGTCCCGGGATGTAGTGTAGACAAATAAAGACAGCTCCTATGTTTAATGATGCCCGAACACGTCTCTAACCTAGCACTCAAATTTCTATACAAATTTTAAGCCTATAACTACTGTTAATTTTAAAGTGGACGGTTAGGTGAATGCATGAGGTTTTGACAGAAAAGTAAAACCATGCAAACATGAAAATGCAAGTTCATTCACTTTACCATTCAGTATACCTAATTACAGGAAGGAGAGAGAGTGTTTTCTTTTTCAATTTTGCTTTAAAACCAACAAATTCCCCAAACAAAAATACTAGAAAATTCTTTTTTGAGCATACAACCAAACAACACTTCTTCAAATCAATTCTTATTGAAAGAAAACAAGTAGGGTAAGATCTCTTTTCAACAAAAAAGAAAGACAAACAACACTCAAATATGCATATGCAAGCTATTTTTTCGATTTTTCTAAAACATGGAAAGATCTAACTTAAACTATCAATATTTTTCTTTTTGATGAGATAATGATGCAAAAGAGACAAAAGAACAAAGAAATCTTGAAAGCTTGTGAGGCTAATCAGAGATCCAGTGACTTAAGCCCGATAAAACAATAACCTAATCTCAACAAATTTTCTTTTTTAGAGCGAAAAGAAGTCTTTCTCAAACTTAATGAAAAAATAGAACCGAGCAAACTAATATAAGGTAGTCTTTCTTTTCGATACTATCCAATTACAGGCAGAGATCTAACTTAACCTAAATCTTCCAAAAACTCCTTTCAAAAAAATAAAACCTACAAGTGTTGGCAAGGGGTTTGGAAAGAGTGAGTTGCGCAGTGTCGCGGCAGCTACTCAAGCTCACGCGGTACTGCGCAAGGGCAGATTGGCACGATAAACAGGAAAATAACTGTTTTTGAATATTTTATGTATATTTTGACCAAGTTTTGTTGCAATAGGTCAGTAGTGGTTAGAATTCAGTTATTAGTGGACCCTTGATGTAAAGGCATAAGCCTATTTATAGATCCATTTTAAGGATTCATAAAGGGGTCATATGTTGTGGTGAACAATTGTATGTGATTTCTTGCGCAATAGTAAGGGATAAGATCTGGTGCAATCCGCTCGATGGAGACTTTTCTGTCTTGACTGTGATTCTTCCTGATGTATGCAGTCTCTGGTTTTGGAGAAGGATTATGTAAGGTGGCATATTTGTGCAAGATTAATATATGATGCGATGAGTATGGATCAATTCTTGTATGTTGTTATCGATCTATTACAATGCTGCGACTCTGTTTTGTTAGAATGACATGATATAGATGTGATTCAGTCTCTTCCTACCATATCAATGTGATATGTTGGTTTTAAGTTGATGCAATATATGTTTCTGTAATTGTTTGATGCACTATGATGTTCCATGAATGATGCTGTGATAATTTGATACTGTATGATGATCGCATAAGTTATGATCTCCCTCCATTGGATCCTCGTATCCTCCTCTCCCACTATCGAAAACTTGGTTCTAACATCTCTCCCTTGAACGCCTCAGGTGAGACCTCGTCTGCTCCGCAGACGTCGCTGGGTAGGGTAAAACCTGTCTGGGTTGGTGCTCAGGGAGACTACGCTGCAGGGCGTCGACAAAGTGGGAACCCCTGTTGACGAAGCTTTGTTGGTGGGTTTCACCAACAAATGGTTATGTTGCTAGGACCGATCTGCAAATAAGAGGGGGATATGTTCTGGCATCCGACTCGATCAAAGATCGAGGGATGGTTTGATCTGAAGTTGTGGGAGTTTGCTGAAGCTGAAAACCAGAATCCTCAGTTGTCGATTGGCCACTGGTTGGATAGATATATCCACGATGGTCCCCATGGATGGTTCTTTTGTGAATTCCCTGTGCTCTTACATGAATGGTTGACAAATTTTGCTAAGTGGAATACAAACTTTCAAGGAGGAGAGCCGACATACTGGACCCCAGAACTGATCCATGCGCTGCAAGAAACCAACAACAAAGCATCACGGGAAGTTGAGGTATGGTTGGATAGTATCTTAGAAGGATACATCACTAAGTTTGTTGTTGATACTAATAAATATTTTAGTGATGCGGAAAGGGATTTTTTTAGTGGACCTCATGGAAGATTCTTATTGTCCCTGCAATTGTCGATTAAGCAACTAGTCTGTGAAAAGGGTATCCTAAAGATGGACCAAGAGTAGTGGAAATCTGGTGTGTGGGGGATGTAGGCACTACGATAGAAAGGGGGGAAATGCATAAGGAATTAAGGGGTATATGCACATGATTTATGGTGAGAATGTAAAGGTCATCGAAGAAACAAGTGGTTGTACAAGGGGAGGAGCAAGGTTTCAAGAAAAGAGGCAGAGGATGGGAGAAGGTCCTACTGAAATCGAAGTGCGATACCATGAAGAACAACCACATAGGACGAAGCGACATTTTTGTGATGACGAGGACATATAGGCCTGGGCTACACCCAGAAGAATGACAGGCTAAAACCCTAGCAGCAACGTGTCTACTCCTCTGCGCACTACTCCACCACAAGGAAGGAATGCACATTCTACGTTGACTTGCTCGACATGTCAGCAACAGTCTAGTAATAGAGCACCAGCAAGGGTATGAAGGTCCAGAATGGCAAGAGATGAAATGAATTTTCCCATATTCAACGAAAATGGCACCGATGATCCAGAGCAGTACTGGTTCTTATGTGAAGTGATCTGGACTACTTGAAAAACTATCGATGATGATGTCAAGAGAAGTCAGCTAGCCACCACTTTGAGGGGCAGTGCATTGGAATGGTTTATGAGATTCACACGGGTCCCTTAGGGAGGTACCACAAAAACATTGGACGAGATCAAAACAAGGCTATTTGAGGAATTTAAGAAGCCAAAGTTCGAAGCTCAGTACATCACTAAACTAAAAGAGATCAAACAATTCCCCAATGAGACGATTTGGGATTTTAATCAGTGATTTAAGACATTGATGGATCGGGTCAGTTTTTCAGATGAGTGATGTTCAACATAAAGAATGGTTTATCACGGCGCTTGTCCCACATATCCGACAACGATTAATGCAGCAAAATATTGTGATGCAGAGCAAGGATCTGGAGACTGCAATGAAATTGGAGGCATCGCCAGTAGGGGAAACCGCCATTGGAATGAATCAAATTCGGGCGCAGTTGGCCAATTTAACGCTGCAATTACAAGACATCAAAAAGGCTAAGGAAGATCGTGATGATATTTGGTGCACCTATTTCCATGCAAGCAGACATACCAAGGATACCTGTCTGACATTTCGGAACTATTTGCTGTCAAGAGCCCCTAACCCGTTGAGTGGTGTTGGTGCACCATGGTGTCGCATCTACCAGGTCTATGGGCATCAACACAAGAAATGTGATTATATGCAGAAGATGGTTACCAAGGAGAAAATTTTGGACTGTACATTTTGTCAGTCGGTTGGACATGACAACAAGAACTACTGCGCTTATGATTTGCTCCAGGAAAGGACGTATGATTCATACTTTATGAAATGAGAGGAGCCTTGGACAATGCAAGCGTAGCTACAAGTAGTACAACCAGTAGCACAGATACCATATACACCACCACCTACATTGCAGTTTGTCCCTACGCAACCATAGCAACAGTTTATGGCGCAGCCGTAATTCATGCCACAGTCGCAGATGGTGATACAACCATAGTATAACCAGGCACCGTGACCACAGTATAATCAGCCACAATATGTTCAAGCCGCGCAATATGTCTAGCAGTAACCTAACCCACCGCAGCAACAAATGGCCAAACCGCAGTTTCAACAAGGAGGAGTCCTAGGAGGATTTCGTGGGGGGTTCAGGGGTCGATGAGGAGGATTTGGCCGTGGAGGAGGACGAGGTCGTGAATCCATCCAGTGCTACACCTGTGGGGTATTTGGGCATTACCAAAGGGAGTGCCCTCATGTGCAATGCACATACTGTGCAGCTAGTGACCATAATGTTAAAAGTTTCCCTCGGTTGATTGCAAAAGGGAAGGCAAGACAAATTCCTCATTTACAGAATGCACAGAATCAAAATTATCTTGCGTTCCAAGTACAGAACTAGTCGATAATGCAAAACCAGGTTCCACCGTAGACTCAGCCTTAGAACCTACCTCAATCACAGAACCAACCGATGAATCAACCATTGAATCATAACCCACATTTCAACCAGGGACTGACAGTTGCCACTATTCAGGCCGAACCGCGGATGAAGGATGTCGATGTTGGGATTGTCACTTGCGCTGGTGCAACAACTGGAGATGATGGACCACAGCTATAGATTCGGCTCTCTAGTAAGAAGAAGGTCGCATTTGATATTGCGATAGATAAAGATACCTTCTTCGACGCAAAGAATAAAATTAAGAGAAATCCAGGTAAGTTACCAATTGTTGATATGCCATTTTCTTTTGAGCCATCTGCAGAGGCAGGACCATCGCGATAGTATGGTACCCTACACAACTTATTTGATAGTTGTCTATCGCTGGCGAGGGACACAAACACCCTTGTCAAGCTTGAGGCATTATTGCACCTCCCAGATAAAATAGTGAAGGACTCTGTTGTGAATTCCCTGCAAAAAAGGAAGACTGGCAAGGAGATGAGGATGAATGTCCAGATTGGGGATTATGAGGTTAACTCAGTCATTTTGGACCTTGGGTCAGATGCAAACATCCTAACAAAGAAAACCTGGCTACTGATGGGAAATCCAACGTTGGGATGGCCATCGGTACAGCAGCATTTAGCCAACTAGGTGAAGGTTCAACCTCTTATCACTCCAGGAAACTCCTCTAGGTTGTAACTCAAGGATGCCTGGTAACTTACAATGTTTTTAGGGTTTTCTGATATGGATCAACTCAAGTGACCTATATAACCTTCCACTCTCAAGACATGCATAAAACTCAATCAATTACAAAGCTTTAGTTACAACTATTCAGTAGTTGACAATAAGGTGCAGGGATGGAGAACTCATCAAGCTAGCAAATTTACATACAAAATAGATGCATATAAATGGCTAAATCCTAACAAGCATGGTACTTATGAATCAAATCAAATTAAATCACCAATAGGATGATAGCTATTAGTTATTAATCAACTTGAAAGTAACATAAATTACATATTCAGGCATAAGTATAGTAAAGACAGAGATGATGGCTAAACAAATCATAACAAAAGAGCTTATATTCATGAATGAGCAAAATGAGAAGCTGACAATAGTATAGGATTATAAATCCCCGAAGTCGAACCTTTTCAATAAAATAAGTCTTAGGCTTTATAGCCTTTACAAAAATACTCATATCCTAAAAAATTGGATCTGATTTAATAAAAATAGACAAAATAATAGTTTTTTGCATAATTAGGTCAAAAAACCCTAATTTAACTACTAATCTAACTAGATGTAGAATTCGTTCCCTGTTTGAAACTTCTGATAACTAAAGTAAGCATTGGAACCAACTACCACTAGTCCTCTTATCTTTCCCAAGTGTTGGTGAAGTAAACGCTTCATTTTTCTGCTGTAACCTGCCCTGTTATGTCAACTTTTGCTCTAAAAATTTGGCCAAACTGCTGAAAACTAGGGTTCATAGATGCATTTGTTTCTTCAACTCTCTGACACTTGTGTATAAATTAAAAGAGTTTTTTGTATATTGTTTTGTTTTAAGCAAAAACATCTGTCAATTTTTGGAAATTCATTTTCATCTTCTTGATATCTGTATTTCAAAAACATGTGTAAAACAGGGAAATTCTGAGATCCAAAAATTAGGGCTCATAGATGGATTCAATTCTCCCAATATGAAATACCTGTAGGAAAAATGAGAGAGGTTATTGTTCTATGACATGTTGGGAACAAAACCATTTGAGCGTTTTGCAAACTGATTCTCTAGTCGCTCATAAACCCTATTTTAAAATGATTCATTTTCATAGTAAAACGCCCCTTTCGATGGCTTAGCAAAACTGAAGCACACCTTCCCTGTTTATTTCTTCAGCATCTTTTAGGTTTAGATTTTTTGCCTGAGCCATCCATGTTCACCAAAAACTTGTACTACATGTCAAAGCTTAATATTCTGCCTCTATCTACTTTCGGTGGTTAAGAGGCTAAAACATTAGAACCGTTAGCTGCCGAAAGCGGGGCTTTTGGTGGCTAATGAACTGCCGCTACATTCACCTAAGCCACCGAAAGCTCTGTTTTCTGCAGAATTTTATTTATCCTTTAAATCATACTTTTACACTTTACTACTGTCCTTCTGTTACTTTCTCAACCTACATAAGATTTGGAATATCAGCAATATCATGGGCTACCTCCGGATTCTGAAGGCTAATAGTTGCCTCTGCTAGGGTTTTCAGTGCAAGGTGTGTTTTAGGGATTCAATATTTCTTCTATAGCCTTGACCTTCTTATAATCATGTATAGCCTGGAGTTATCCTTCATCAATCTCATATTTCTTCAACCTATATAACAACAGCATCGTGTTTTAGGGTTAGGGTTTGGATTTTCCTTCTAAGACCTCTAGTTTATGTATTTTCCCTAATAGTCGGCTGATTCTTTGGGACCTAGGTTTGATATTTGAACTCTTAAACATCTGCAGCACAACTTCATGCACTGATAGATGGGGTCGAAAATGCCACATGGAGGACTGACAGGTCATCTTTTGCCCTAAAAATTTGGCCAAACTACTGAAAACTGGGGCTCAAAGATGGATTTGGACCTTCAAATCTGTGACACCTGTGTATAAACCAAAATATTTTTTTGTATATTGTTTGTCTTGAGAAAAAAACTCACTCAATTTTTTGGAATTCGTTTTAATTTGCCCGAGATATGGATTTCAAAAACATGTGTCAAACAGGAAATTCTGAGATCTAAAAATTAGGTCTCAGAGATGAATTTGATTCTCCCAATATGCAACAAATGTAAGAAAACTGAGAGAGGTTATTGTTTTTTGACTTGTTAGGAACAAAAACCTCATAGAATTTTACAAAATTATTCTCGAGTCGCTCAGAATCATCGTTTAAAACAAATGACGTTTCACAGTAAAATGCCCCTTTCGGTGGCTTAGAGCGTCCTGAAATTTTGGTCTTATCTGCCAAAAGCCTACTTTATGTGGCTTAGAAACCATTTTGAAACCATGCTTAGCCACTAAAACCTGTGTTTTGAGTTTTTTGAGCGGGTTTTTCCCCCAACGCGTTTTTTCCTGCTTTCGGTGATTAACGCCCTTCTTGCACTGTTCACTAAGCTGCCAAAAGCAACACTTTTCGGTGCTAATGAGTTATTTGAAGTCTCTCCTAATCCACCGAAAGTGCTTTCACCATTTACTCACTCGGACTCGCTTTCGGTGGTTATCTTTCATCCTGCATTAAACTGTTAGTTGCCGAAACAAAGCCTTTCGGTGGCTAATGAGCTATTAAGAACCTCGCCTAAGCCACCGAAAGCTAAAACTTCCAATTTTTTCAACCATAGCACAAACAAAGACCTTCAATTTGTTTGTCATATTTAAATCTTTCATGACATGACTCGAATTCTTCATACTATCAAAATAAATTTATTTTGGGAGATAACATTTGGCTCCTACTTGGGGATGGGAACCTCCCTGTGAGGTCCCAAGAACCCCAGACCAAAATGCCTTTCCTGAAAAAGAATAATTAAATCTATCTTCTAGTGTTCCATTGGGCATGGAGTCATTTATCTTTTATAATTGATCCCCTGCAATATTCCTGTAGCCGCGCTTTGCTTATTCACAAAAACAACTAAAAATGATCTAGCTGCTCATATTAAGAGCTTATTTTCCTATCTACTCCTACTCCTAATTCTAATCAGTAGAGTCTTCTTATCATGTGAAATCATGGTTCCAATGAATCCAGGTCAGAAGCTGATCTGCTGAACATATCCTTGATCTTGACCCGAAAAATAAATGAAACCCTAGCATGCAGCAATGTAGTTTCGAAGGGTGACAGAACCAGCTATCATCTGACAAAAATATTTTGATATCTATGCTGCTCATAAGTTCCAGATAGTCAGCCATAGGGTCATAAAAGCCAACAAGAAATAAATTTTTATGCTGTTGTTCCAACTTAATGAAATGTTGTTGCTGGCTGCTTTCAATGATCACTACATTAACTGTAGATTGCTCAACCTCTGACTGGGAAGGATGAGTTATGCCCTGCTGTTCTGGAATTTTCAGATCATAATCTTCCTCTTCGTATCTGTTGCATTCTTCCTTTGTCTGCAAATCAGAAAACTGAGGACTGCCTTTAGTATTTGTTGCAGATCCAAATTTGTTACATGTTGTTCCTTCATTCTATTCATTATCTTTCGGGTTTCCAAAGGGGACAATCTGATCTTCTTGACACCCTGAGTTAGTAGATGCATTTGGTACAAGGTAAAAATCATCTATATTATGGTTAACATTCGGAAAATCATTAATATCTCGATTACAATGAGAAGTGTCCCCTATTGCAGCATACTCTTCATAGATATCATTAACCACAACATGCATATGGCTCTGATCATCTCTTTGCTGAAAAGTAGAACTAAAATAAATTCCGAAAGTGGACAAATCCTCACAAAACTTAAAATCTTCTTCTCTATTTACCTTTTCATCCTCAGCAGTGCAACTCATATTCTTCACAACAATTATCAAATGCAAACTCATCTGAATAGTACCTTTTACAATGCTCAGTGAATGCTTTGTGAAAATCCTTCAATGATGAAATACTGGGAGGTAAAGAAAAAGACGACTGACGTGCATCACCATATAATGAATACATGAACATATTCATACAAACATATTCATGTTGCTGATCTAATAGATCCATGCATTCATGAAACTTGAGGAGGTGTTATGCAGGACTGTCTTCTTCCTCCTCTTTGAAGACAGGTAGAAAATCTCCCCATTCAGACATATCAGGTACTGGATGTGGGAAACCAGGAACGGAAGAGAAGTCAAGAGGTGCAAACCTCTAAGCCAAAAGAGCAGCAAATGATTTTGGCATCTATATATTGTGGATTCGCTACTAAGTTTGTCCTTCATGGAGTCGCCAAGGATGAGATCATGAACATCTTCATACAAACATATTCATGTTGCTGATCTAATAGATCCATGCATTCATGAAACTTGAGGAGGTGTTCTGCAGGACTGTCTTCTTCCTCCTCTTTGAAGACAAGTAGAAAATCTCCCCATTCAGACATATCAGGTACTGGATGTGGGAAACCAGGAACGGAAGAGAAGTCAAGAGGTGCAAACCTCCGAGCCAAAAGAGCAGCAAATGATTTTGACATCTATATATTGTGGATTCGCTACTAATTTTGTCCTTTATGGAGTCGCCAGGGATGAGATCTTCACAAGCAACAGTGCTTGAAGATGCCCAAACCCTAAAATTTTCTGATGTATTTATAAATTCCTGAGAATTAAGTGTTTCAGAAGAAGAAATAATAGCAGAAATATTTCTTGAAATACCTAATGTAGCTTCCTGTACAGCACTTCTGGTCTGTCTTAGTGAAGCCCTAGATCTTTTCAAAATTTCCTCTAGATTTGAAACCGATGTTGCTAGTGGCCCTGTAGGGTTTTCTCTAGTACTTGGTCTTCCTGAAGCCACCTTATTTCAATGAAGCCACCAAATAGATGATTACAACCAGAATAATGTCCAAGCTTTGTCTATCATCAAAGCAAGGATCTATGTCGTATCCCAGGGAAGCTGAGCTTCAGTCTCCTCTCCCCGGCAATGGCGCCAATTTGTTATCCCTCCAGGAAACTCCTTTAGGTTGTAGCTCGAGGATGCCTGGTAACTTACAATGTTCTTAGGGTTTTCTGATATGGATCAATTCAGGTGACCTATATAACCTTCCACTCTCAATACATGCATAAAACTCACTCAATTACAAGGCTTTAGTTACAACTGTGCAGTAGTTGACAATAAGGTGCAGGGATGGAGAACTCATCAGGCTGGCAGATTTAGATACAAAACAAATGCATATAAATGGCTAAATCCTAACAAGGATAGTACTTATGAATCAGATCACATTAAATCACCAATAGGATGATAGCTATTAGGTATTAATGAACTTGAAAGTAACCTAAATTACATATTCAGGCATAAGTACAGTAAAGACAGAGATGATGGCTGAACAAATTATAACAAAAGAGCTTATATTCATGAATGAGCAAAATGAGAAGCTGACAATAGTATAGGCTTATAAATCGCTGAAGTCGAACCTTTTCAATAAAATAAGTCTTAGGCTTTATAGCCTTTACAAAAATACTGAGATCCTAAAAAATTGGATCTGATTTAATAAAAATAGACAAAATAATATTTTTTGCATAATTAGGTCAAAAAACCCTAATTTAACTACTAGTCTAACTAGATGTAGAATTCGTTCACTATTTGAACCTTCTTATAACTAAAGTAAGAACTAGAACTAACTTCCATTGGTCCTCTGCTCTTGCCGAGGTGTTGGTGAAGTAAACTCTTCATTTTTCTGCTGTAACCGACCCTGTTAGGTCAACTTTTGCCCTAAAACTTTGGCTAAACTGCTGAAAACTGGGGCTCAGAGATGCATTTGGTTCTTCAACTCTATGAAACCTGTGTATAAACTGAAATATATTTTTTTATATTGGTTTTTTTTGAGAAAAAACCTCTCTCAGTTTTTGGAAATTCATTTTCATCTTCCCGAGATCTGTATTTCAAAAACATGTGTAAAACAGGGAAATTCTGAGATCCGAAAATTAGGGCTCAGAGATGGATTTGATTCTCCCAATATGCAATACGTGTAGGAAAAATGAGAGAGGTTATTGTTCTCTAACTTGTTGGGAACAAAAACCTCTGATCGTTTTGTAAAATGATTCTTCAGTCACTCATAATCCCCATTTTAAAATGATGTCTTTTCATAGTAAAACGCCCCTTTCAATGGCTTAGCAAAACTAAAGCACACCTTCCCTATTTATTTCTTCAGCATCTTTTAGGTTTATATTTTGTCCCTGAGCCATCCATGTTCGCAAAAAACTAGTATTGTGTGTCAAAACTTAATATTTTTCCTTTGTCTGCTTTCGGTGGTTAAGAGGCTAAAACATTAGAACCGTTAGCTGCCGAAAGCAGGGCTTTCGGTGGCTAATGAATTGTTGCTGCATTCGCCTAAGCCACCAAAAGCTCTATTTTCTGCAAAATTTTATTTATGCTTTAAATCATACTTTTATTCTTTACTGTTGTCCTTTGCTTTCTCAACCTACATAAGATTTGGAATATCAGCAATATCATGGGCTACCTCCGGATTCTAAAGGCTAATAGCTGCCTCTGTTAGGGTTTCCAGTGCAAGGTGTGTTATAGGGATTGAATCTTTCTTCTACAGCCCTGACCTTCTTATCATCCTGTAGAGCCTGGATTTATCCTTCCACAATATGATATTTCTTCAACCTGTATAACAACAACATCGTGTTTTAGGGTTAGGGTTTGTATTTTCCTTCTAAGACCTCTAGTTTATGTATTTTCCCTAATAGTCGGTTGATTCTCTGGGGCCTAGGTTTGATCTTTGAACTCTTCAAAATCTGCAGTAAAACTTCATGCACTAATATATGGGGTCGAAAATGCCACTTGGAGGACTGACACGTCATCTTTTGCCCTAAAACTTTGGCCAAACTGCTGAAAACTGGGGCTCAAATATGGCTTTGGACCTTCCAATATGTGACACCAGTGTATAAAACAAAATATATTTTTTTATATTGGTTTGTTGTGAGAAAAAACCTCTCTCAATGTTTTGGAATTCGTTTTAATTTTCCCGGGATATGGATTTCAAAAACATGTGTCAAACAGGAAATTCTGAGATCCAAAAATTAGGTCTCAGAGATGAATTCAATTCTCCCAATATGAAACACCTTTAGGAAAACAGAGAGAGGTTATGGTTCTATAGACTGTTAGGAACAAAAACCTTCGATTGTTTTTCAAAATGATTCTCGAGTCACTCAAAATCATCATTTAAAAAAAATGACTTTTCATAGTAAAACGCCCCTTTCGGTGGCTTAGAGCGTCCTGAAATTTCGGTCTTAGCTACCGAAAGTCTGCTTTCGGTGGCTTAGAGACCATTTTGAAACCACGCTTAGCCACTGAAACCCGTGTTTTGATTTTTTGAGCAGGATTTTCCCCCAACGCCTTTTTGCTTGCTTTCGGTGATTAACGCCCTTCTTGCACTGTTCACTAAGCTGCCGAAAGCAACACTTTTCGGTGGCTAATGAGTTATTTGAAATCTCACCTAAGCCACTGAAAGTGCTTTCACCATTTACTTGCTCGGACCCACTTTCGATGGTTATCTTTCGTCCTGCATTAAACTGTTAGCTGCCGAAACAAAGCCTTTCGATGGCTAATGAGCTATTAAGAACTCGGGCCTAAGCCACCGAAAGCTAAAACTTCCAATTTTTTCAACCATAGCACAAAAAGAGACCTTCAATTTGTTATTCATCTTTAAATATTTCATGACATGACTCGAATTCTTCATACTATCAAAATAAATTTATTTTGGGAGATAACACAACCCATTGTTCGTGTTTCAAATTTGGTTGTCGACATTGAAGGTATGAAAACACGTGCTGACTTTGACGTGATAGAAGTTGTACGAGATGGTGATTCCTATCCTGCACTGCCAGGAATTGGATGGGATAATGATAGCATGGAAGTTATCAACTTCAAAAAATGTGTTATGACATTTGAAAACCAAGATGTTAGGTTCATTGCTCCTATGGACCCTCAGGAAGGACGACGATATATCGAACCAGTAAAGGAGGAAGTTGGGAGAAGTTGGAATCATGCTTATAACATCTCCGAGGACTATATCCAACCTACTATCAATGGTGAACTTGGATGGTGCGATGCAATTTCTGCATCCTCTGACTCTGACGATGCTCTAGAAAATTGGCAGAATTGGTTGCATGAGGTATCATTCAGAAAGTGCGGGTTGATTACACAATCTCTCCGACATGTTGCAACTGAGACTATCGAGTTGCCCATTTATGAAGGATTGTCGAGACTATATGAGTTCTTTCAAAAATTTGAAGAGAAAGTGCTTGAACCACAAAGGATATTGGCTCTTGATGTAGCACTGAAGGCTAATCTAGCTCGATGGTGGGCGACACACAAACAGACGATCCATAATTGGGATCAATGCCGCAGGTTAATGATGGTCCATTTTGGCGATATAGAGGTCTATCATGCTCGGAGATATGATGCACAAGATGACCCCACGAGTCATTTAAACGAGTGTCAGAGGTTATGGACATTGCAGCCCAGATATGAGTGGGTTCATGCTTTTGTTCATACTCTAGAAGAGATGCCAAGATCCTAGTATGTGGCAGTAGAATTGCGCAGAACCATTACCACTTGGAAGGATTTGTCAGTCTGCTTTGTGCAAATTTTTAGCTTCCAGGACGCCAACCCCGAGATATGTAACACTTTGCACATTATCCGCAAAGTAGTACTAAAATTCATCCCTATTGCATACCCCATTGATCCTCATGCAAATTGCTCCATCCAATCCATGATGACATGCTACAACTTGTCTGGGGAACCTGAAGACGACGATGAGCTGCAGAATGTTAGTATTCCAGAGTCTGAAGGAAGTCATGGTGTCGCAGCTCCCGACATACCGATGGATTCGATGAACCAGCTGCTGAGGATCCGAAAAGTTAACATTGGGTCAGTAGAAAATCCAAAATTTGCTAATGTCAGAGACTATTGGGGCGAAGAGACGATGGCCAAAGTCAGAGATCTACTGCACGAATTCCAGGACCTTTTTCCAACGCGATTTTCAGAAATGAATGGAATACTCGACGACTTGGGGGAAATGAAGATTCCACTCAAGATATATGCAAAACCAGTACGCCAGAGGCCGTATCGAATGAACCTGCGATACAAGGATCACGTGAAATTTGAGATGGATAGGATGCTCGATGTCGAGATCATCGAACCTGTAGAAGAATCAGAATGGATAAGCCCGATGGTGGTCCAAGATAAGAAGACTGGTGAGATCCACATTTGTGTCGATCTAAGAAAGTTGAATGATGCATGTGTACACGATCCGTTCCTGACCCCTTTCACAAATGAAGTCCTGGAAGGTGTAGGCGGCCAGGAGGTGTATTCCTTCACAGATGGCTTTTCGGGATACCACCAGATCTGGATTGCGAAGGAGGATCGCCATAAGACTACATTCGTCACCAAATGGGGCTATTTCCAATACACCGTCATGCCATTTGGGCTGAAGAATGCACATGTTGTATTCTCCCATGTAGTCATTTTTGTATTTAAATATTTTATTCAAAAATTCCTGCAGGTATATATGGATGACTGGACCGTCTATGGCTTGGTTAACAATCATTTGGACAATCTGCAATTGATGTTGGAACGATGTAGACAACATCAAATTGCATTGAATTCAAAAAAATGTAATTTATGTGCACCCTTGGCATACTACTTGGGCACATCATATGAAAAGAAGGTATGTTGGTAGATCCGGTGAAGATTGCGTTGATCCTTAGTTTACCACCGCCGACGAATCATAAATATGCTCCAAGCAACACTGGGACATATAGGCTACTATCGCAAATTTATCAGGGGATATGCTGCGATTACCACTCCCATGGAAAAGATGTTAAAGAAAGATGTTGAATTTGAATGTACTCTGGAATGTCAAGGAAGCTTTGACACCCTGAAGGCCAAGATGGCCTCTGCACCAATACTGGTTTTTCCTTATTGGAATAAATAATTCCATGTGCATGTCGATGCCTCTTCTATTGCACTGGGGGTTGTTCTTGTGCAGCCAGGTGAAGGTGACTTGGATCATCCAATATCATATGCTAGTAGAAAGTTATCATTTGCTAAACAAAATTATACCACGACTGAAAGGGAAGGCCTAGCGATGGTTTATGCTCTGCAAAAGTTCATGCACTACTTGTTGGGAGGACATTTCAAGATGTTCACTGATCATTCTGATTTGCAATACCTAGTCAATAATCCTATGTTGGGGGGGAGAATCTGTAGGTGGTTTCTTTTGTTCCAATATTTTTATTTTGAAATAGTGGTAAAGCCAAGACGATTGAATGCTGGCCCAGAACATCTGTCACGTGTTGAGAATGGTGAAGAACCAACCAATATTGATGATGGCTTGCCAGATGCACAATTGTTTCAAATTGAATTCGCAGATGATCACTATGCACCAATTGTTCATTTTTTGTCTACTGGTGTCGCCCTAGCAGACATGTCGATTAGCCAAAAGAAGCAGTTGTTCGTAAAAGCCTCCGATTTTCAACTAATTGCTGGACAGCTATATAAAATTGGACTGGATGAAATATTGTGACGGTGCAACTTACCGCATGAGCAGGGTCCCATTCTAGAAGAAGCGCATGCAGGAATCATGGGAGGTCACTATGGAGGCCGCGCTACTACATGAAAAGTATTGCGTGCTAGGATGTGGTGGCCTACATTGCATAATGATTCCGCAAACTATGCAAGGAGCTGTGATGTCTGCCAAAGGGTTGGTAAACCATCGCGGAGGGATGAGATGCCACTAGTGCCACAGCTGACTCTGCAACTGTTTGATAAATGGGTTGTCGACTTTGTGGGTCCTATCAATCCACCAGGTAAGCGCACTGGAACCCGCTATATCATCACTGCAACTGACTACCTGACTTGGTGGGTGGAGACTGCACCAGTCATTGAATGTACCACTGCGACGGCAGCCTGGTTTATTTTTGACAACATTGTGACGTGATTTGGGTGTCCTAGAATCCTATTGAGTGACCAGGGCAGTCACTTTGTCAACTAGACGGTAAAATAACTAACTAAAGAGCTCTAGATAAAACATAAGTAGAGTACACCCTACCATCCGCAAGCAAATGGTACCGTTGAGGCCTTCAAAAAAAAATTGGAGACAACGCTGACCAAGGTATGTAACGTTAACCGTGATGACTGGGATTTAAAAATTCCTGTAGTTCTATGGGCCTATCACACTACTTTCAAATGGCTAACAGGTCAGACACCATTTAAGTTGGTTTATGGGCAAGAGACAGTCATTCCTATGGAGTATATTGTTCCCAGCTTGCACATTGCCGCAGCAACGGGTATGGATGATGCATCGGCATTAGAGGAACGTGCTACGCAGTTGATTCAGCTTGAAGAAAATTGTTTCATCACAGGATTCCACCAACAGGTTGTGAAGATCGACAGAAGGCATGGCATGATCGCCATATTAAGCATAAACAGTTTACGACAGGAGATTTGGTATTGTTATATGACAGTAAGTTTATCAAGCATCCGGGTAAGTTACAAATGCACTGGTTAGGTCCGTATCTTGTTCAATCCATTACATCTGGTGGTGCAGTTCAATTACAATAGTTAGATGGTGCAATGTTGTCGAAACTCATCAATGGGAGTCGCTTGAAGCCCTATAAAACAAGGCTGGTGATGCACACCACTTGAAGTATTGAAGAAGAAAAATGATGAGAATTTTAGTTCAGCACCGCAAGGCGAGCCCTGAGGGAGAGGCTACGCAAGGTTACAATTGTTAGCGATAGTGGGTTGACCCTTTGCAACAGTTGTCAAGCTATGGGGTGGTCAAATCAAGTCATAAATGCGGGTAGTTAAAACAATTGGCTGGTGGCGCTTATTGAAGCGACCCGCATTAATGGGTGATCCGACCATTAGAAGCATAAGGTCATCAACGGATTTGGTGTCATTAATACCTGATTTGGAAATAATGATGAAGTTAGATTTGGTAATCATGGATTTGGAATTGGAAGTGGCCATAAAACACCGTGCAAGACACGTCGGATGGCATTATTCAGTTGTGAAGAGCAAAGATAGAAGGTGAATTCTATGCAAGTATTGAGCAGAGTGTTGAGTGCAGTATAGTTTGAGTTGTTGGGCATCTTTTCAGGATTTGAGGAGCAAGGGATGCTAAACGGCCTTGACGCTATTGAAATTTCAAGTGAGTACGAGTCCCCCATTCGACCCACGGCTGTGGAAGAGGAAGTCATGAGTATGCCAGTGGGTTCGTCATCCATTCTGAAGCGGAAGTAGCAGATGCAGAGACCTAGTCCTATGCCACCACAGAAGAGCAAACTCGCACGTCTGTGAAGGTGTGTGGAGAAGGCACTACATAGACTGGGTCGTCGAGCTCAAGAGCTATTAAGTCTGTGACACCTCAAGGTGTCTCAGTGAATAATATCTTGGGATATGTCACTCCTACGTGTCAAGGAGCCAATCCATGGCAGATGTCGAAGAATCATAAGTACCCGCCCAAGTTGCCAGCACTGTCGAAAGGGATGACCTGCTCAGTCGACATCATCCCTGCACTGATCAGGATCAATTTTGATGATCACGACCTACTCCTACTTAAATATATCCAGGACGAGCCTTATGAATTTGTCCATACGGTGCCTGGTGGCCATATTCAGCGAATTCCGAAACCATGGGCCAGTGGATTAGAAAATTCTTGGTTATCAGGGCTCATCAATATGCCCCATTTTGGTCGTTTGAATGAAGCACATGCATGTGTGAAGAAATTGTTGGCGTGTTTCCATGGAGGGATGCTTTGGCTAAATATGTTGATCCCTGTCACCGTCAACTTGATTGCACATATTACTGGTTTGCCTAAGGCTAGAGAGGACTCGGCGCAGTATATTCATGGAAGATATACGGATAAGCGACTTGCGAAGAAGCTGAAGGAGTGCTTCAAGTTACAATGAGATGGTCATGCTTATCACATTGACAGTATAAATTCGCAGACGGTGTGCATTGGCGCATGAATTTTGGCCAGCAAGGTTGTTCGCGGCAATCGTCAAGTCCAATGCAATTCGGGTGTTGTCACCTGTGCCCAGAAATGTGCCAAGGGGGTACAAATGAATTGGTCTTTATTTTTGTTGAATCAATTGCTTGAAGATGTGCTTGCTGCTCAGACCAGGCGGCCTTTTTCTTATAGTTGGATTTTGATTCTCATCACTCTTGTTGCTTGGATGGAACCGGAGGACTACCAACCAATGGCGGTTGAGGGATTCAACGTTTTCTGCGGTGCCCGCTATCAGAACCTATGGTGGGTAAAAGAACCTAGTCACCAAATAGACTGTGCTATTCATTTCTGGATCTATTGTGAAGCATTGCAGGTGGCTGCCATTGCTGTTCCAAGATTTTCTCCCTACGTCACAACCAAGTATCAACGGATCCTTAGATTTTCTATTGGACCCCACTCCATTCATATTCAGGCAAGGCAGGACCCTGACCGATAGTGGCTACCATTGCCTTACAAGATCACCATGGAAGATTTGGATGAGATTTTGTAAGACTAGCCGGGAGACTGGCGCGTCCCATTGAGTTAAGAGGAGCTAGATAAGGAGCTACCCCAGGAGGCTCCTGAACACCCTGCCCCACCATAATTGAGCACCCATGACTCCGACAATGATTCATCGACGGATCCTAAAGATGTATCCCAGTGCATACGGGAGGATACTTGCACCAAATGGTGTTAGGAGTACGAGACGGGAAGTAGTACCAAATCGGGGATGGAAGACTAGTTGCAGCGGCTTGTCAAAGCCATCACGGATTCCTCTATGGCTACGACTACGGTGATCCATGAATCAAACCATGAAGAATTTGGTGCGATAAGAAATAGGCTAGAGTCCATTTTTTATATTGTTTTCAAGCAACCATCAGCATGACCTCTGTTGCAGGACATCCCATCGATCAGCACTGAGCCCCGGGCCAGGAACATGCAGGTTACCCCAACTGCGATCGACGTCGGCAACGAAGAAGTTCACCAGCAGCTACACCCAATCCAGAGCATGACCTTGGATTTGAATAGACTATCCACTACAGTGTTGGTCGAGTTGTAGCATGGCACCGCATTGGCGTTAGCGACACGACAAAAACATTTGGTTCCGGGATATGTCGAGGCCCAGAATACCATCGCAAAGCTGCAGAAGGAAGTAGAGGAGTTGCACCAGGTCCATGTGCAGTTAGCATAGGATAATTTACAAGAACTCAACCAGCTGAAGGAAACACAGGCTAAGTTGCAGTGGAAGGCTGCTGAAGAGAATATCGACCTCAAGAAGGCGCAAGACCGTCAGATTGTTGAACAGGTGCAGCTATGTACAAGGTGTAGAGAATTTGAGCAGGTTGTTTTTGATGCCTGCCAAAACATGTTTTACAACACCACACTGCTCACCCTAGTATAAAAGGCCAAGCGATTGGGACAGACTCTGGTTCAGCTTCAGGACACTAACTTGCTGCTCCAGGTCCAGGTGCAACCCACAATGCCACCAGAGCAGGTTGCGGAGCGCAAGAACTCCATTGAAGAAATTACCACTCAGTTCGGAACCATGGAGCAAGAGGTTAAAACGGTTATGGAGGCGACCACTCAATTTTGGCAAAGTATTGTTCAGGATGAGCAGCTTGATTAGCTAACTGCGTAGGTGGAATAGGTAGAGGGTCAGTTGACAACCCTGAAGACGTCATTGAAGGCCATGCCGCTAGTGGTGCAGATCACCCGAGACACAGAACTGAAGGATCTATAGTAGTGAGATGCCATGGCACAAGAACTCCAGCAAAAGCGTCATGAGCAGATCGACAAATTCCAAGAAATCGATGGCCAGTTGGTTGTCAAGGCCATCGCCATGCTCCAGGCCATTCAAGAGAATCGAAAACCGGTTGAAATCAAGGCGAGTGAGGAGCACCCCATCCAACAGACTTTGACTAATTGTCAGAGCATCGCCAGTAAATTCCAGCTATAGGTCCATGAAATTGTGCAGTAATTTGAATATTTTAAGGACAAGACTTTGGCACACACCCTGTCAACTTGACGTGGCTCGAGGGCGAACCACAAAACTGTGTTGGGGGCTTGTTGGCAAAGGGTTTGGGGTGAGTGAGTTGAGTAGCATCGCGGCAGCTGCGTAATCTCATGCAGTACTGCGCAAGGGAATATTGGCGCGATAAGCGGAAAAATAACCGTTTTTGAATATTTTATGTATATTTTGACCAAGTTTTGTTGCAATAGGTCAGTAGCGGTTAGAAGTCAGTTATTAGTGGAGCCTTGATGTAAAGGCATAAGCCTATTTTTATATCCATTTTGAGGAGTCATAAAGGGGTCATATGTTGTGGTGAACAATTGTATGTGATTTCCTACATGATATTAAGGGATAAGATCTGGTGCAATCCACTCTATGGAGACTTTTCTGTCTTAACTGTGATTCTTCCTGATGTATGCAATCTCCGGTTTTGGAGAAGGATTATGTAAGGTGGCATATTTGCGCAATATTAATATATGATGTGATGAGTATGGCTCAATTATTGTTTTTTATATAGATATGTTACAATGTTGTGACTCTGTTTTGTTAGAATGACATGATATAGATGTGATTCAGTCTCTTCCTGCCATATCAATGCGATCTGTTGGTTTTAAGTTGATGCAATATATGTTTCTGTAATTGTTTGATGTACTATGATGTTCCATGAATGATGTTGTGATAATTTGATACTGTATGATGGTCGCATCAGTTATGATCTCCCTCCGTCGGATCCCCATATCCTCCTCTCCCACTGTCGGAAACTCGGTTCTGACATCTCTCCCTTGAATGCCTCAGGTGAGACCTCGTCTACTCCGCAGACGTTGTTGTGCAGGGTAAAACCTGTCTGGTTCGGTGCTCAGGGAGATTGTGCTGCAAGGAATCGATAGAGTGGGAACCCCTGTTGACGAAGCTTTGTTGGTGGTTTTCTCCAACAATAAGCAGATTTGAATGAAGAATCTAACCTAGCTTTTATATTTTAACAAAAAGCAATTTCCACATAAAAATCTCATATTTCAATCACTCTGGAAATTGCAAACAAGTCTAGATAGAAGCAATTGTTCACACGAAAAATCCAAAAATCACAAATCTTTGCAAAATTTGAAACAAATTAAGGTCTGGGACAGGCCTACCTGGCACCGTGCCGAAGGAGTAACTGACAAAGCGGTTTTGAAGCAAAACCGCTTCTCGCACACTGAACTCAGGCGGTGGCACCGCTTCTTGCCTCAAGCACATGTGTGATTCCCTATAACAAGCCATAACACAAGGAGAGCGAAAAATCAAGTCAACAAATTGCAAAAACTTTACAAAAACTGATGAATCAACCATAATACAAAGCATAAAAATTCAAGGTGACTCAGATTCGAAGAGATATGAAGATTTCAAACCAAAACTTCACTAAATCAGATGTAGATCTAACTGAAAAGACTGAAGGCTAGAGCTTGGATTCAGACAAGAGTAGTTCAGAAACTGAGGAAGATCAGATCAAATGTTTATGATCAGATCAGAAGAAGCTTCCTCAGTAGAGTCTCCAAATTTATTATCAGGAATATAGCACCTTCTACGGATAGAAGTTGTTTCTCTGGTATAAATGGTTCAGATCCAGAACAAATGAGTGAACAACTAGGTTGATAAAAGTTCCTTGAACGTTATAGATGCCTGGAATACAACCTTTGATGAAAGACCTATGGACCTGCAAAAACAATTCAAACATGAAACTCAAAGATACCAGAGAACTATCTATAAATCCATATTAGTGACTAAGGAATCCAATAATATATATGCGAGATCAACACAACAGATATATGGGAAGGAAATCAACTTTGCATTAAAATATAAATGAAAGAGCTTACAACCATTTTTCCTTAGTGTCGATGCACTCCTTCACAAGAATAGCACCTCATCCCCAATAGCTCCAACTTGCTCCTCTATGCTCTCTAATGGATTAGGTCATGATGTTAATTCAGCAGCATAACTTTACTTCTTTCTTCCCTCTCCCAGCCATGGAGTATGAGCTTGTATTTATAGAGCTCAAAGGGATAGGAATGGCTGAGAAATTGGTGGGTGAGGTGGCCATGATATCCTCAAAGGAGGTATTTCGAGCTCAACTGACCCAGGTGAGTAGGGATAAGGTTAGACACAAGACTCTTGTTCTAGAATCTTCGTGAAACCTCTTTTTTCACCTTTTACCAAGGGCACTGCTTAAGCCCCTTTATGACAGAGCGGTGAAGGATAAGAACCGCACCAACAATAAAGGTTAAAGGTGGTGGAACCACTTGGTTTCCACATGACCTGGGTGATGTTGCACAAGGTACCACTTATTTGCTTGAGGGTAAGAGCACTGCTAAAATCTTGTATATTAAAACCAACACCTAGAGCATGTTTCACTTCAAGTTTTGGGATTTGAGGGAGAATATTTGTGTTAGGGATATTATCACATGCTGGTGACATATTTTGAGTGTAACAGTAGGTGACTTCGTAAGTTCAGGAGAACCAATGGCCCTCCTGTAGGATACAGACAAAACTGAGGTTGAAGCTCCCTCATCCAAAACGGTCATGTGGACCTTTCTCCCAACTACTCTGGTCGGGATATAGAACCTGAGCTGGTGGGGTAATCTGGATTTGTAGTTCTCCACATTGAAATGAATTAGATTAGTGTTATCGGGGTCTAAGTCTCCTAAAGCAGTCAACAAGTTCTTGCGTTGTGTGGGACAACTTTGGAGCACCTCCAGGGTAGACATCGCACAGGGTGCCTAAGCCAAATATTCAACGACGTTGTAGAATTGTGCAGCTCGGACATTGGGATTAAAAACAACCTTCCTGAGGGTATTCTTAGGTGGGCGTAAAATCAATTTGAGATTAGGTTTCTCAATGGTAAGAGGGCCATTATACGGAGAAGAACTAACAAGAGGAATTTTCTAGGGTGAAGGATTTTCATCCTTGTTTTCTACAGGTTTGTCATATGTCTGATTACAAGTATTCAAACTAATGGTTTTCAAGGACATCATTCTGATTTATTCTGTAGAATTAGAGGTCCCTTATTAGACATGAGATCTATCAATTGTTGCTGAGACGGGAAGGGATCAGTAAGCACCGCTGGTGTAGGGTTAGTCTTCAAAAATTTACTAATCTCCTCACAACAAGGGAAATCCTTCATGAAGTGATCACCACCACACAACAAGAAGGTGTACTTGGCCTTTCTCTTTCCTTTATTATCATTCTCTATGGTCGTAGCCTTCGGATTCTCCTATTTGTTTCCGGGTTTTTTATTTTTTCCTTTTCCTTTATTCTTGTTGTCGGGTGTCTGCATACTTTGGATAGAATTCACCTCGATGAAAACCGTAGGATTAGAAGGTGCAGCATTAGAAGCACTATGTTTCTTGGCAAGCTTATATGTTGATGAAGGTTGGACTAAACCAAGAAACCCATCAACCAGATTTTATGTGGGTGGCTTGGTAGGGTCCATGTTGGGACAAGGAGCTTGAGGGATTAGCTCATGCAGAGTTCCGTATTGGGAATATACCAAGTCTAGATACTAAGCGTGACTGATAGCCTACTCTTCAGTAACAACACCATCCATAGCCACATCTCATGCAATGGGAGACAACAAGGATTTCATGAACCAAACAACTAATAGTTGGTCTGAGATGGGAGCTTTAATGAGTCATCTCCGCCTCCTCCACTCGTGAATATGGTCTGATATATGTGTGGAAGTATTTTGACGGAGCGAAGTTAAAAGGTTCATACCCATTTCATAATGAATGGGTAGCTGAAAGTGTGTGAAAAGATGGTTTCTAGTGAGCTAAATTCCACAAACGAATGATGTGGAAGTTCAATGTGCCACTTTGTGGTCGTACCGGTCAAAGTTCATTGAAAGAGTCTCAAACGAATAGAGTCATCCATCAAGGAGTTGGAAGAACACCATAGATGGAACGTCATGACATGATTTTTGGGATCATCTCCCTGCTTCCCATCAAACTTTTGAATGTTTGATGGTAACTTGACTGGAATAGCAGGCCATGAAGGGTTATGCTGAATGGGATCATTAATTAACTTGGACATATATGGTAAGTCCAAATTTTCCAAGAACAAAAGTTGTCTATTAGGTTCGACATACTGGTACTATTGATAAGGCATATGCATACCAGTAGGACCATAAGTTGACTGATACACTGGCTGTTGGGATGGTCGATAGGCAGATGATCCTCTCGAAGATCCTCCTGAAGGGGGTGGACCTCTAGGAGGAGGGACACCTAGAGGTGGTGGGCCTCTAGGTGGTGGTGGACCTCCAAACAGTGGTCCCCCAGGTGCTGGTCCCCAAGAAGGTGGACCTCCAAGTGGTGGACCTCCCGAAGGTGGGCCTCCAGGTGGTGGTCCTCCCTAAGATGGACCTCCAAGTGGTGGGACTCCGAGTGGTGGTCCTCCATAAGGTGGACCTCCACCAGGTGGGCCTCCACTAGGTGGGCCTCTATCGGGTGGGCCTCTGCTAGGTGGTCCTCCAAAGGGGGGACAAGAGTTGTTCCTCTAGTCTTAATGGTTCATATCTAGAACAAATGGGTTACAGCAAAGATGGAAGACTTCCCCTAGAAGTTTCAGAGATCTGGAATGAGTCCTTTGATAGAGTGATGTAGTTGTTTCCTATGGTGATGGCTCTCCACAGATGTACCTGCACAATCACATCAAACAAGCAAACAAGATCAAAGGCACCAGAATATAATCTACAATTTCATGTCAGTGATTAAGGAGTCCAACAGTAAATTGCATGATTACAACATAACATATTTTACGAGAAAGGAACTAACTTTGCATTAAAAATAAAGAAGAAATCTTACAACCTTCACCTTAGCATTGTGATGCTCCTTCACATGCCAATTCCTTGTCCTCAAAAGCTCCAACTTGCTCTTTCTATTCTCACCCTATATTTGGCCAGAACCTTAGTGCAGCAACACAACTTTTCTCTCTCTCAACCATGGGAATGAGCCAGGTTTTATAGGACTTGGGAGGATAGGGATGGTTGAGGAAATGGTGGATGAGGTGGAAGGGAGATCCCAAAAGGATGGATCTTGAGTCCAAGTGGTCCTCAGGAGTAGGGATGAGGGTGCCACGAAGTCTTCCTTCGAGAAAATTCATGGAATCTTCTCTTTTTCACTTTTTACCTCAGGCACCGCTTTTCTTCCACTGTGACAGAGCGTTACCAAGTAGGAATCACACTTTGAACAAGAGGAATAAGCAGTGGAATCACTTACTGTCAAGAGACAGTAGGCGTTACTAAAGAAGGTAACACCTATTTCATTAAGGGAAAAGGCGGTGTTGGACCTTTATATGTAAAACTGAAGTCTAGGCCAGTATTTCACTTCACAATTTGGGATTTCAGGGAAATTACTGATGTTTAGGGCCTAAACACATGATGGTGACGAGTTTTATGTGTAACAAGTACAACCATTGTACTTCCAAAACAATGCTCGTTTCTAGCACATCTACCACATAAAATTCGTCCACCAATGTATAATTCCCAAGCTGTACCTGTAACTGAGATTTCCTCTGTGTGCATTTCATCCTGTGATTTCCATCCATGACAATGATAAATCCCTCAAAGTCCTCAGTGAGAAATATTTTCCTCTCTACCCAAGAGGCATCTATAAAGTTGTGGGTGGCCCCACCATCAATCAAAGCAATGGAAGGTGGGGAATCCTATGAGGGTAGAAATAGTGGCTCTCTATGGCAATTGTTCCAATTCTGTACTATGTAGTTATCCATCTGGTTTCTGCTCCGTCTTATCTTCCTCACTGTTATCTGGAAGTACCTCAATGAGGTGTACTTTCCCTTTACCCATACATCTTTGGCCTAGTACCCAAGGTTCTTTGCAAGAAAAACATAAGTTCTTCCTTCTCAAATCTCGTAGTGTGTCCTCGTTCCACCATTAGCTCTATGAGATTATCCTTTCCCTATTTTCTGGAGGATGAGTAGGTTTTTCCTTTTTTTCCGGGAAACTCGTAGTTTTTTGTGGTTGCTTGTTCTTTGGTACAGAATCTTGTAGGTCCAGAGTCCTACTAATCGCATCTTGCAAAGTAATTGTCCTGTAATCCTTCACCCATCCACGTAGTGGCTCAGGTAGTGCCTCTGTAAATAGCATAATCAACAAACTCTCTTATATGTCAGATACCATAACTGAAACTCTCTGGAATTCGGATATGAATGTCTCAACATTGTCTGTCTGCTTGAGTTGTGCAAGATCCCTGAAATGAATATATGGGTCCTTCTTATTAAAGCGCTCCATGAGCCTTTGTGTGAAGTCACTGTAGGAAGTGATAGTGTTGTGACCCAATTTCACCAGTCCATGGTACCACCACTCATGTGCTTCCCCATCTAAATGTAAAGTAGCCAACTTTATTGCATCTCTCTCTATCATGGGGTTAAGTTAGAAGTAGGTGTCTAACTTCTATACCCAAATCCTAGCTGGACAACTGGATGTCCCATCAAAGTTGGGGATAGTCAATCTCCCCAATGTGCGTTGTAACTCAAAATTATGATTGAATGCTCTATTGAACCCTCTTAGCATGTTCTTGCTTTTCATGTTGCAAAAATATGAGAAATTCATGGCTGAATGGAATTCATCTCCCATATCCATGTACTCTTGTAAGTACACTCCAAATGGTTCACTAGGCTTTGCTGGCATGACTGGTCCTGCTATTGCATCGGCCAGGAAGTGAGGCATAGTAGGCCAGATGGAAAGTTTATTATATATGTGGGGTGTGTTTTTCATATAGGTGTATGCATGCTTCCCACTACTTCTTGTAGACCCTCTATCTATTGGTGAGAGAGGTGTACTGCTATTACCTTGTTCTAGTTTTGCCGACAATCTATCGATTGCATTAAGTACTTCATTTTCCCCTTTGGCTAGGTCCTGTAATGCACTTAATAGGCTGTGAAACTCCATCATGTCCTCATCTTCTCCCATTCCTTTTCCCCTGTCAGAGTGTATACCTGTTGGGTCCATGTCTAAGTTGGTATCTTCTAGCTGGATATCCTCAAACTCCTCCGTGTACCTACTCTTCCTTCTCCTATAGGTTACAAAAGTGTCCTCTTCTGTATTCATCTACTTCTCATGTTCAAGCCCACAACTGGAAAGGAACATGCTCTAATACCACTGTAATATCTCAAATACTGATATTCTCTAATGTTCTATTGTAGTATTGACTCACACACTCAATCTTATACAAAAATATGAAATAATTGTGCATGCAAACTTGCCATGCAAAAATTCCCTAAAATATAGTTGAATTAGGGCTAGGGTTTGCAGAGATAAATTAACACTTACCACTAATATCCCAACTGATAATGAATCTAGATATAGCTGCATGCATAAAGATTCAGATAGGCGGGCTAGTAGTGCTCCTTTCCTTCGGTGTTACCTCCCAGCTATACCATAAGCACCCTCCAGACTGAAGGTGACGTTTTTGTAGGAGGAGAGGTCAGATCAGGCTAAAACTTTGTGGGATTGTCTGTCTATTGATGTCAGAGAGATGGAATGTCACATGCAGAGGTTTGGCTACCTCTAAGAGCCCTAGAGAATTAATATGTGGTTCTCCTGCTCACGCCACCCAAGCTCTTTGTTTTCTGATAGCTTCTCTAGATGAGCAAACTGATGGCTGATAATCCTGGGATGTCATAGGATGGGCCTGCTAAGAAGGAGGAAGCTAACATGCAAAGGAAATATTGGATTTTGTGGTCCCAACGAATCCTTCTGTGGTTTCCCTGCTACTTCCAGCTACAAAATGCGGGTCTGTCAATAATCCTTCAGAGTGTACTTGATCTCCAAATACTGAAGTGTACAATGAATGCGGTGGATAAACCTGGATGGTCTATCCTGAAGAGACTATGGCTGAGATATCACTTCCGAACCCTCGCTAACTGAAGATGCCATATTCAACCCTAAATTATGCGGCTGCACACGATGTTGTTGCTCAAAAGCTCCAAATCAATCAACAATAATCATAGATAACTCCTTTAGTCCAATAACCCTTCTTAAATAGATCTTCATGTGCTTTTAGGGTTTGCATGTCACTTTTAGGGTTTATGCTTCACTTTTGCATGCATGCATTTCTAGTTTGATGTTGACTTTAATATTGACTAAACAAGGCCTGCATGCTTTGTATGCTTTAGGATATGAACTTTGATGGCCTTCTTACTACACTGATGACTTAATAATACTGAATTGATGTACCTTTCTACTCCTTGTGCTATCAGTCCTCAGTTATTCTCTTTTCTTTCAGACCCGCTCGAACCTATGGGAATAAGATAGGTTAACGGGTGTTCTCATGGTGGTTTAGCTAGAAGAGGACATTACAAGAGATAGGATTGGTTTTTTGCATTCATATGAGATATTTATAGGTCAAGCTCAAGGTGTATTTTAGTTTCCAAAATTGAGGTCAAAGGGAAGGAGAATTATTGATCCAATTCAACTATTTTTCACACTTTGGTCTTTGTTTTATATTTTAGGATCTTTGATCTCGAGACTACCTTGCGATTTCAACATGTAGACTTTGTTTTAGGATACTAGAGCTCATTTGTCCCCTAGATTCCTCCCCATAGAAAGGATCATTGAATATTCTTTACGGTAAGTGGACATACTAATACTAAAAAGAGGTAGGGGGCATATAGTAGAGGCCATATTTGAGTAGAGTTAAGCTACATGCTAAATTAAGGGATGGGAAGGTCCATCTAGACATGAATTTATCAATTTTATCTACCAAAGTGGATTAGGAAGAGTGGTCAGTAGCAAAAGCAATGAGAGGATCCCCTATGTATTTTGAATAAAGGGATCTCTGCTTAAATTGGAGCAAATGAGTTATGTATATTTGAAGAGAGAGGGTGGTGTTGAAGAAACATATATTAGATTTGTTCAACAGATATCCTTGAATCAATTAGGAAGGTATAAAGGATGGACTTAAGGTTTTTTTATTCCTTAAGAGATGATGTTTCCAAGATAATAGTGTCATCAACAAATTGAATATGTGAAGGAGAGAGATCATCATTGGGAGGATGAATACCTAATAGAAGCTTCTCATGAGAAGTATATCTTAGAGCATGATCGAGGCCTTCAACCATAAGAATGAAAACCAAGGGGGAGAGGAGATCACCCTAGTGAATTCCATGAGAGGGAGAAAAGGGAGTTGAATTAGATTTGTTGATAAGGATGGAAAAGAAAGTAGAGGAGGTAAGATCCATGATCTGGTTGATCCATTGAGGGGAGAAGCCAAAAGCAGATAGGGAGAACTCAATGAAATTCTAATAGATCTTATAAAAATATTTGGAGAGATCCATCTTGATGAGCACACCCACTTTTTTGTATATTTTGAGAGTGTGAATGGTTTTGTGGGATATATTGATTCCATTCAAAATTTGGCATCCTTCCACATACCCCAATTGTTCCTTCGAGATCAGTTGGGGAGAGTCAGTTTGACCCGAGTGGCGATGAATTTGGTTATTATTTTGAAAATAAAAATAAAGAGAAATAGCACAGAATTTACTTGGTGTTGATAAGTTTTCCTATTTAGGAAGGAGAGTGGTGAAGGGTAAGTTGAAGGAAGGAAGCACATTTAGGAACCATCTAGACTCTTCCACCGCTTCCCAAAAATATTATTGTATGATTTTCTAAAAGTGACAATAGAATTCCATCTTAATTTTGTCAAGACTAGAATATTTCCCAACCAGCATGCCCATTACAATTTCTTTCACCTCCTGCAAAAATATTTATCTAATTAGGCTTTCATTTGGTTCAATAGTAGCAAGAGAGGGGAATTTCTTTGGTATCTTGTCAATAGTATCTTCCAAATTAATGGTCTCTTTAGATAGAAGTTGTTGGTAGTAGGATATTAATTCCACTTCCAAGTATTCATGATGGGTGAGATTTTTCCTTGCTTAATGTGGATATTGTTAGATTTTTATCATTTAGACAATATGATCTAGGATCTTATCTGAGAGAATAACATGCACAACAATAATCATAAGAGACAAGAGACACAAACAATTTTCCTCGGGGAAACCATAAAGGAGAAAACCCTGCAACTTCCTCAAAGATAGAATGAGCACCATTAGCAAAAGTAAAACCCGAAAACATAAAGATGATCTCCAACAACTGACCTCTCTCACTTGTGCTGGCACTTCCTCTCTCGCTCATCTGCCCCAATTGAGTGAGTGTGTGTGACAAATAGAGAGGATCACTCTCTATTTATACTAGTTTCCGACTTGGCAATTACTTACCAGGGATGAATTCACTATGAGAGTCTAATAACCCTAGTGCCCCTCAATTATGGGGACTTTTCCCCCCTTGATTAACAAGGAGGGTTAACCTCAACTCAATTGTGGGGACTATTTCCCCAACTTACAATGGAGTGTTAACCTCATTTAATTTACATGAATTTATTATATTAATGACTCTCCCGATAGGAACATCGGGGTACAATGAAATACAAATGATTCTCCCGATAGGAACATCGGGGTACAATATAAGATATGCAAGTGAATACATTCTGGAGTTACAAATACATCAACACTCCCTCTTAACTAGGAAGGTATTCTCTTGACACAATTCATCAGCAGAAGTCTTCGTCGCTGGATCAAGTATGGATCATCATCAAAGCTGGATCATCACTATATCATCATCATTGGATCATCATCAAAGCTAGATTATCATCAAAGCTATATAATCACTAGATCATCATCATCATCATTTCTTCTGCTATCTCGATCAAATGGTGCTATATCTCAATTCTTCTTGTCATAGGAAGTTCTACAGATCCAGCCCTTTTTCATGTTGGTTGTATGCCTAGCCTCCATGTAGGTCTTCATCTTCTTCAGCACTTATATCTGACCATGGGAGGAACACATCCAACATCCATGTTAGAAATGCCCGCCCAGCACTTACATCTGACCATGGGAGGAACACATCCATCATCCATGTCATAGAGGCATGCCCGGCACTCACATCCATCGATATGGTAGGACACACCATCTACCATCTGAGGAAATTCCCAGCACTTATATCCATCTGCATGGTAGGACACACCATCTACCATTCGAGGAAAGGCCCAGAACTTACATCCACTGGCATGATAGGACACACCATATATTATACAGGGAAAGGCCAAACACTTACATCTAATGGCATGATAGGACACACCATCTATCATCCAGAGAAAGGCCCAGCACTTACATCTACTGGCATGATAGGACACACCATCTATCATCCAGAGAAAGGCCCAACACTTACATCTACTGGCATGATAGGACACACCATCTATCATCCAGAGAAAGGCCCAACACTTACATCCACTAGCATGGTAGGACACACCATCTACCATACAAGGAAAGGCTCTACACTTACATCCACCGGCATGATAGGACACACCATCTATCATCCGAGGAAAGGCTATGCACTTACATCTGACCATTGGAGGAACCAATCCTACCACCATGTCAGAAGGGCTCCACACTTATATCTGACCATGGGAGGAACCAATCCTACCACCATGTCAAAAGGGCCCTACACTTACATCTGGCCATGGCAGTCCCTGCCTACCACCATGTCAGAAGGGCTCTACACTTATATTTGACCATGGGAGGCCCCACCTACCACCATGTCAGAATGGAACATAGACTCATCACTTCCCCTTGGAAGGAACCTCGATCTGGAGAACACCAAGCTTCTCCCTAAAGTACTTAAACTTCACTCTAGACATTTCTAGCATAGAATCACATCAGGGTTGATTACGTCCAAGGATAACCTGCGAGCTTCATCAGGACTGATTACATCTAAGGAAAACCTACAGAATTGTTTATGTCTGAGTAACCTACAAGCTTCACCAATATTTTATGCTCAGACAACTTGCCTCACCGGCTATGCTAGAACTCATCACTCACTCTTTCGAGATATCTCGATCTAGATCACATACTGGAGCTTCACTACTCCTCTCTGCATCATACAAAAATGCAAGTCAGGTCAATCAAATAAAATAGTATATTTCAAAAGAAACATACTACCTCCCAAATATCCGAGCAAGTGGCAACATATTTTGCCTCGGCTATACTTAGCTCCACGCAGGACTGCTTCCTGCTAAACCAAGATATCACACCTGATACCATACCGGAAGCACCCTGAAGTGCTATTCCTATCAATGGCACTTCCTACCCAATCCGAATCCACATAACTATCTAGGTTAATCTTCTGATTTGCCCCATATTTGATTCCATAGTCAACTGTACCCTTCAAGTACATCGCTGCATGCTTTGCAACCATCAGGTGAACATGTCTCGAATCCATCAGGAACTGGCTCAATGTGTTCACATCAAAGAAAATATCTGGTCTCATATTCGTCAAGTACATCAAGGAACCAATCATATGACGATACATCATAGCATCAACCGACTCTGATGAATCATCACTCAATAGCTTTAGGTTCAATGCCATAGGTGTGGCCATGTCTTTGTAGTCCATCATCCCGAACCTCTTCAGGATCTCTACTACATACTTCCCTTGTCCAAGGGAGATTACATCCGCACTCTGCCACACCTCCATGTCTAGAAATTAATGCACCATACCTATGTCCTTCATCTCGAACTCAACAGCAAGTCTCCTTCTTGCAACTTCAATGAGTTCCACTTTCTCTGTCAGGAACAAGTCATTGACATATAACAGGATGATCATTGGTATTCTGCCTTCAACCTTGAAGAAAATGTTGGAATCTTCTTTACTCTCAGTAAATCCTAGAGCCATCAGTGAGTTGTCCATCCTGTCATACCATGTCAAACCTCAGGATCTTCTACAGTCACTCCCTCTGAAGCAGAGCATCATTTTCCCTTTGCCTTTCATACCCTATGCATTGAAACATTCTGTATTGGAGTGACAAGTAGCTTGCTCTGCCACTATTATTCTATGTATCCATCTAGGGTCACTAGATACCAAGATCCTCTATCTTGAAAACGTTCTTCTCGCGCCCATCTGTGAGCTTGTCATTCTCTATAGGCTTTGATCTTCAACCTCGTAGCAAAGGTTAAGCTCTTCATTTCTCTAGATGATCTCCAAGCTCCTCATGTATGTGTTAGCCCATGGGTGTCTTCTGAGCTCATACAAGGCCTTCTTTTTCACACATGAGTCTTCGTGTCAAACTTCCAGTGGCTGCAAATGTCTCTTCATAGTCTATGCCTTCTTTCCGTGAGAAGCCTCTTGCTACGAATCTTGCCTTGTATCCTACTACATGATGTATCTTGCAAATCCATATGGAATATACTCTGGACTTCTCTTCAGGTCTTCAACATCGCATTCTAGTCATCATTATTCATTTTGGATTATTTCTTGAACTGTCACCACTTGTTCTTTGGAACAAGTCTCATCATTCTTTTCTTGTAGGCAATTGTACGTGATCTTTCCTACAAGTCAAATGCATTAGTTGTATGGTTAGAAACATTTCATAAGGAATATTCATAATGGAAAATTCTTATGCATAAAGATATAATCATGCAACTATTTTAGCCATCACAACATTCATCCATATCTCACGAAAAATTTCTAGATGCCTTCCATCTCTACCATGACATCATTGAGATTGTGCACTAATCCAATATGTCAACAAAGAGGTTTCATTCTAGATAAGTAGCAATGGAGAGTTGTATAGCACCATGGGCTACTTACCCATAACATGCATAGTAGTAGTATACTGTCATTAATGTAAACATTCTATCATGCTTAACACATCAATTGAATATAAACAAATGCATAATATCGCTTGAGGGATCTTCTTTGAATCATGAGATCTTAATATTCAGTTGCTCTCATCTTCTTTTCTCTTATTATGAGTCGAGCTTCTTCTTGTGTGCACTCTTCCCAGAGTCTGCTGAAGGTAATCACTTCCTTCTGACACACATTCCTTGAATGAATGAATCCCATGATCCTGGGAGGACATTCAAGGTGGTTATAACAATATCTCATTCTTCTTTGATTGCTTCATCATAGCATCGAACAATTCCTTTTGGTGTCTTCAAGGATGACACATGAGATGATGTTTAATACAATCTACAATGATTCTCTTGGCTCTAGCCTTAGCCTCATCTCCCTCTGGCTCTTATAACTTCTTTATTGAAATACTGATCTAGGTCAATTTCTTCAAGGATCATGGAGTTCCTATACTTATTCAAATTTATATTCTTCCCTTCAAATAGCTTAGTCAAGGAATCAAACATCTCTTTAGGTGTCTTTAGGGAAGACACTTGTGGTATAAGGTGATCCTCTTGACCTTGACCAAGTTCTTCTTGTGTAAGGCTTTGGCCTCATCTCCCTTTGGAACTGGAACCTCTCCACTTTATGTAGGTGTCCAATTCATTTTCTTCAAGAACCAGTGAAAACTTATACTTCCATGTTCAGAAGTTTTCAGCTTCACCAATCTTGTCATCAAGCTGGTGTGATAGGTCATTTTGAAATGAGAACCTCAAATGTAAATAGAAAAAGATTAGATCTTACTGATTTGAGGTGTCCATCCTGGTTTCGGATCTAGCTGATCTAGGGATTGTCAGACACACCCTAATTTTCAAAACTTGGAATCTTTCTGATCTAATTAGATATAAATATCAATTTCTTCAAGGCGAGTTATCCAATGTACTCATTTTCTGAAAATAGTGGAGGGAAGCTCCCGGAAAAAGAAGCCCTAGTTTTTCAATTTCCTCGGCAGAACTACCTGATATTGTTTCTACGGTATCTCTGAAATTGATACTCCTATGTGTCTAAAATTTTGTACTGAGGTATCCTCTTCTATCCTATTTCCAACACCACATGTTTGATCAGAATTGGTTTCACTAACTGGGACTCATGGCAATTTTCCCAAGGTGACTAGTTTCAAGACTTTTCAGAATAGAGAACTTGTACGGGATGCCACGTGTCACTGTTTCACCTTCAGGATATGAAAATTTTACCAAAACAATTATAGTCCGTGCCCTAATTGGAAAATCTTGTTAAATTTAATTTGGACCTTCGTAGCCCGAGATATATAAATTCTCCCTAGGTGTCCTGTTTAGGGATGAATCCTGGGAAAGGCTGGAACCCTAATTTGGAGGAATCGTATCTCCTGGAATATAGTGAATCTAAGGCTGGAATTTTTAAATATCATACATCAGGATTTTATCTTCAGCCTGTGATAATTTTGGATCTTGGTCCATCTTCAATATCGATATATAGCGAAAGTACCAAAACTACCAGGTTTAGTATTTTAGGGTTTTTTAGGTCTGTGGTCAAATTAGGGTTTGAATTTCCTAGAGTTTTACCCAACCAAAAATTATGATCTTGGTCTCTAAATTTCGATTTTGAGGAGGAGATAAATCCTATGTTGGGCTCACTCAAAAATTCCACTTCTTTGAAAAGCCCTAATTGCCGCTGCAGTGGTAGGTCAAAAAGTGAAAATGCCCAGAATCAAATCCTGCTTCGACAGAAAGATGCGCCCTTCAATGGAGAGTTATCCTTGCCTCATTTTACTGATGATATGTGGAGAGAGACCCAAAAAGTAAGAATCCCTAGCTTCTGCAGCTGCACAATTTCTTCTTCTTAGGCTAGCTCCGATACCATGTTATATTTTTATCATTTAGACAATATGATCTAGGATCTTATCTGAGAGAATAGCATGCACAACAATAATCACAAGAGACAAGAGACACAAACAATTTTCCTCAGGGAAACCATAAAGGAGAAAACCCTGCAACTTCCTCGGAGATAGAATGAGCACCAATAGAAAAAGTAAAACCCGAAAACATAAAGATGATCTTCGACAGTTGATCTCTCTCACTTGTGCCAACACTTCCTCTCTCACTCATGCGCCCCAGTTGAGTGAGTGTGTGTGAAAAATAGAGAGGCTCACTCTCTATTTATACTAGTTTTCAACTTGACAATTGCTTACTAGGGATGACTTCTCTATGAGAGTATAATAACCCTAGTGTCCCTCAACTGTGGGAACTTTTCCCCCCTTATTAACAAGGGGGGTTAACCTCAACTCAATTGTAGGGACTATTGCCCCGACTTACAATGGAGTGTTAACCTCATTGAATTTACATGACTTTATTATATTAATGACTCTCCCGATAAGAACATTGGGGTACAATATAAGATATACAAGTGAATGCATTCCGAAGTTACAAATACATAAACAGATATAGGATATTTTGTTGTGCTAGTGGTGCTGAATCATTGAGTCATGAAAGCAGTTTCGGTTTTTTCTCCATATTTGAGCCATCAAACCCTTGATTTTTGTTGCCAAAAAATTTCTTCTTGTTTCAAGCTCTAATTAATTTTGTATTGCAACTATTTTTATTCCTTTAAAAGGTCCTCCAAATATCCTTTCTCAATTGCATCCTACAGTAGTTGAGTCATTTGTGCTTCCAAGATTTGTCGGGATTCAAAAATGTTACCAAAGATTTTCATGTTCCATGTATCTAATTCCCCCTTAACGTATTTTAGACATTTTTGAAGCAGATACATCTTGAATCAATAGTGTTTGGGGGAATACTTGCACCATTGGGATAGGGAATCCATGAAAGTGGGGTGCTATAGCGACGAATATGAGCCCAAAATTTCATCAAAACATTCTCGTCATTGTACCCGCACTTCGAACATTTCATCACTATGGCAACAAGAAAGAGATGACACGTGGCATGAGTGAATACTTCTTTAAAAACCTATATTCGTCGCTATAGCAACATTAATTTTCCTCTATTGCGACATTTATTTGTCACTATAGCAACGTTACTATGTCGTTATAACAACGTTAGTTTGTCTCTATAGAGAAGTTCCTTGTGGCTATAGAAACGTACTGGCATCGCTACAGTTTTAGCCAATCGTCCCTAGAGCGATGGACAGTCATGCACATAGTGAGAAATTTTCTATACAAGCGACAGATGATCGTTGCTATAGCCACAAAATATTGCTACCCAAGAAAGAAACAACCAAGTCTTATTTGTCGCTATAGTGATGATTTCTGTGAATTTTGTTGTTGATATAGCTACGATGTCTATGCATTTTAAAAAATAAATTATTGCAAAGAGAATGTTATTGCAAATCATCTTTCAAGAATGTGAAAGGAAGGTATTTGCTTGACTTCTCCACTTATTTATTGTTCCTTTGTGTATTATGAAGAAGATGTTGTGACTCAAGAATTTAAACCTAATTGTTGTGATGACCTTGTTCACATGCAATGAGTACTAAACGGGATGTGGTTTGAACCACAATATATTTCATGTGAAGTATTGTGTCTGCACTAAAGAGGATGTGCTTTAAGACGCACTTTCCATCATGTCAACCAACCATGCCACCATGCCCCAAACATGATGGTTTATTAACAATTTTGAAGGGAAATCTCTATGTCAACTAGCCATTCCAAGAGTCTACCAAACTGAAGAAAGGTTGCACTAAGTTATAATCCATAATGAGAAACATGCAAAAAAAACTCCCACGCCATGGGGCCACCATTAGAATTTCCAAATGACCCAACACAAGATAAAATTAAATTTCATATCCACAAAAAGAAAAACTTGGTGCATTTCCCACTTTCTTGGTATAGACATGTATAGACATGAGGGTCACAATGACATACTGAAAAAATTATGTCAAGAAGAAATATATCATGACACTGTGCAAAAATACTTAGTATTCATAGAGATATGTAAGCAAATATGTGACTTCTAATAATATTGCAACTATAATTCTAACAACAAACACTAGCTATTGTAGTCAAAAACTTTTATAGAAGTTAAAAGTTAATGTAGTCCACTACTTTTATTTGATTGTTTCTGAAAAAACACATGATGCAAATTAGTTATATCACTTTCTTTTCATATGGTATCTTAAATCAACATAATATTATCTAATAAATATTTCATAGTTTTTTATAACGTTTTTTAAGTTGAAACAAATAAAATTGTATTAAGAAAGGAGCATGTGGTTGTGCACAAGTGCTCTTGAGAAAAGTCTCTTAGATATAAAATCACATGTTTTTTCAGGATCACTTTCTTCTTTTCAATGACTTATTAAATTTGGTGGATAGTTTTCCCCTCAACTTGGTTTGTTTGGTACAACATTTCACGTTGAGTTTGGAGTTTTTTTTAATTTCTTTCCTTCATTTGCGATTGTCTTGGGGATTGAAAATCCTCTTGTTTATGGATTTTGACATGTCAAATAGGTAATTTTTGTGTTCAATCACTATCATTACATTTATTTGTTTTTTTGTCAAAGATAAAGTCACAAAAACATACACTACTTTCAATGTAATTCGTTATTCCATGTGACTCATCTTTTGAGCACTTTTCCTCCACCAAATCCAACTACATGAGGATGGAACTATAGGAGGAGAGATATGCCACTTACTAAATTATTCGCATAACCAAACCCCATAATTAATATTTAAACCATATGAAAAGCCAAGGATGGTATTTCATGGCTTATGAATCCCAATGCTCATATATACAATTGATTGAACATGTTCACTTGTTTTGTATGCTCTATGTTAAATTTAAATGAACCATTGATACTGTTTTTTGATATAGCTATAAAAAATAAAGGATATATTTTCCCTTTGCAAAGTAATGGTGGGAGAGTGATAAAATTTTACATGCAACCATTTTGCATGGGAGATTTGTTTTATTTTATTATTCAAAATGGTGTGTACCTCCTTCACACAAGAGTGTTTATAAGATGGTTGGGGATTTTGTCCCTTTTTGTTATTTGGTAACAAAAAGGCCTTGTTCTAGGTAGGTTGTTTCAATTAATAAGAGTCGTGGTAATTAGGGATAAAGTTGATACTTTATAATATCATATTTGGTGAGCTGAGCAACGTCGTTGTCTCGGCCACCCAACAAGCACAAACGCTTGGTAAGTGTGGGGTGAAAGTGGCTCATTGACTCATCAAATTGAGATTCTTCCTCTGACCCTTCTAGTTTACCTATTCAAAGATTTCATCATGGACGAAAAGCATCAAATAAACCCGGGTTTATGAAAAAATAAACCTGATATAAGTACGCATATAATAAATGTGCTTATTTGTAAGGCCCATTATCTAGCTTCAAGCCCTGCCATACCCTACTTGTTAAATCCATATTTAAATCCCTATCCTACCAGCCTTGTTTCTATCCTGTCCCTAACCCTATTTGTGTCCATCCAACGTGGGAAAGCCAATAATTGGTGGGGAAGGCCTAACCTATTCATCAACACATATAGGGTGGTTACATGTATAGAGCCTATAAATCCTATAGTCATTTAGAGCAGCTACATAGATCCTAGAGTCTCATTCATGGGTGGGCCAATCAAGGAAACTATCTCTCTCCAATAGCTATTTTAGGTTTACTGAATAACAAGAAGTTCCCCTCACCTAAATTATAAATATATTTAAATAATTCGAATGGGATCGAGGAGTCAAGGATTTGTTGTGAATTCTATATCGAAGAAGGGTCAGGTCTAAATATGGTGCTCAAAACCATAGGTCCAACTACTGATTTAATCAAAGGATACCTATATCTATTCATTTTACTATAGGATATCAATGGAACTATTGCATAATCAACTAATTTATCCTTCCTTAGATGCATATTTATCGGGGTCTCGAACTCTGTGTTTTATTTAGGTAAATCATTGAATTATTAAATGTCGCTCCATCTTGGGCTTGGTCCTGGTTTAATCCAAATACTTCATGTGGGTTATGGAGGAAAAGGAAACTGCAATAAATGAAACTTCATCCCTTTATAATGAGCTCAAATAAATTATAGCACTCTAAAATAGAAAATGACCATAGTCATGAGATGAAAAACAATTGAAGAAAAATGACAGGTTAGTTAGAAGGTATCAAGAAGGCTATAGAATATTTGAGTGTACACCATTGCAGTTGAATGACTTGTCCTCTCTTATCTCTTCATGGTCATGTATGAGCTGGGAAGTATAGAGCATCATGTATTTGTATAAGTCAAGGTTTCCCAATTTATATCACAAGGCACTTGCACTTTCTACATGTAAGATAAAATAGTAGGAAACAAGTTTTCTGAGCCAGCCTGTGAATTTGTAGCGGAAATGAAATTTGTAAATTTGGACATGAGAGACTTTTATGCGGTGTGGCACAATGTAGTAGTGAGATAATTGAAGTAATTGATGATTTGTGATATTTTGAATAAATAAATAAATAATGGAAAATGTGAGAATTGATGTAGCTAGGATCCCTCCAAACTAAAATTATGCAGATTAGACTTGGATGTGACTAAGGCCATTGCAAGGTAAAGCAAATTTCTCAAGTTGGTTAGGTTTAAAATTACACAGAAGAATTATCTGAGAAAAGTAAACTGCAAAAAATTGATGTACTTCTAAATGTTATTGGTGGAGACAATCATCTACCAAAGGTAGACATAAATTTGGGATGATAAATCCCACTAAAGGACCAACATAAACCTCTTAGAATTTTCTAGGAAAGTATTCTTACACAAAATAGTCACTAGTGGAAAATGAGAGATTAGTGACCAAAAAAATGACCAAAATCCGCATATCAATGACCACTTTTGGTTTAGCGATCGCTGGTGGCTAATTTGCTGTCTTTTATTACGCGACCAAAATTGGTCATTTTTATTTTGGTCATTTATAGATTGTCAGTTGGTCATTAATTTGGTCATATATTTGGTCATTAATTTGATCATATTTGAATCGATGACCAAATATATGACCACATTTATGACCAAATTAATGACCACATAGCAAACTAGAATATGACCAAATTTGGTCGCGTATTAAAAGACCGCAAATTAGCCACCAAAAATGTTTTTTGGTCATTGATATGCGAATTTTGGTCGTTTTTTTAGTCATTTATATCTCATTGTTTGGTCACATGTCTCTGAATTTTTTGTTCTTTTATATATGAATTTTGGTCATTAATCTCATTTATTGGTCACTAAT
>LPNX010845304.1:4904-42716 GCA_001517045.1 Pseudotsuga menziesii
GAAAATATGAACACAAAAAATAGTTTTTTTCTTTTTTCCTCCAAAATTAATCAATATTATTTTATTATTTTAACTATTATTTTATTATTTTCCTTAGGAGGCCCATTTTAGATCCCAAAATTCCTCTAATGCCTTTTTTTATCAGGAGGGGACTTTCCCCCGAGTGTCGTTATCCTACACCTGTGTCCTTGCATTGAGAATAGGTATGTTCCGCTGCTTGGAACTAGTTTTTTTTCCCATTGACACTTGTGTCCTCCTAGTTTGTAACTATAAAGAAATTTTATTCTTTTTCAAGCTTTTCAAAATATTTGAAAAGGTCCAAAAAAAAATGAAAAAACAAAAAGATGGACAAGAAAAGATGTTATCTTTGGCAACGGTCGAGTCATGTCACCTTCGAACAGAGCACTATATATCACATCCATTGGTTGGGTTAATAGTTTGACTTTAGGAGCTGTACTCGTTTCTCTGAGTTTATCTCCACCAATTGGTTAAGCTTCCAGTCCTTATGGAGCCTCTGTTGATGCCTCCTGTGTCACAGAGATGTCCCAGTTTTGTATATCAAGTCTATGCTGCCTACATTCAGTCACCATTCACCTTTATGCTCTTGTTCGAAGGAATTTGAAACCTGAGTTGGCCATTCCTTAGTTCTCTTGACTTTGCATGTCGTCCATTTCCAGTACTGATACTAGTTCATGCACTTTATGATCAAGTCCTTCCACATTATACATCCTTGCTGAGTACCTTGTGTTGGATGATGAGGGATGCATTAATGCCCTCCTTCCAGCGGATTTTATCCCATCGACTTCAAATAATTTATTCTGGGATAGGAATCTAGAGTCATTTTTTAGTGCCTTGAGACTTGCAGTCATCAGTGGCAAGTTCTCTCACCATCGATAGTTTTGGGAATACATCAATGTCCCCTGATCAATGGATCGTTTCAAGTGTTCAACCTCAACACATTTATTCACACTTGTTAGTTTGCACTCTAGTACATTGATTCCCATTTTCATTATCGGTGGGTGATCTCATGTCTATTAATGGTATACATCAATGAATGGTAATCAGACGATGGACTACTATGTTCGACCTCGACACCTCTATTCACATAGTAGGACATGTACTCGTAGTGGATTGTGTAGAATACCTTCCAGATTGGTGGCATTTCATATATGCTACCTCCTTGATCATGCCAGTGTTTATGAGATTTCAGATCTCGTGACTTGATTCCAGTGTATGTCAGATATTTCCAGCCATTATGCAGATCTTGATCCATTATATATATTCAGTATTTATGGAGATCATGATCCTTTCTATATCTTCATCATGGAGATTTTGATCTATCTATATTGTACGTGGTGATGACAACACATGTCATATTTTGTATCATGCCTATTCATGGCCATTGTACTCTTATGTATCTGGGACTACTATATCTACTTGCAGTTATGTGCAGAGTTCAATCATTGTATTGTATTGTTGGATGGCTAGTTTTTCCACCTGGTTCTTCATCACTCCACTTCTGGGATGGACTTATAATGTATTTCGGCCATCGTATGAACCCTTTGACCTCACACATTAGGGGGCATCTGTTACAGTTGATTTTACCACACATGGTGGATCACACATTTATGGCCTTCCACGGGGACTTCACTTAGTGAACATCTCACATAGCACGTGCGATCACTAGATATTAAAGAATACCCTTAATTTCCAAAGATATTGACCCAAACTATTTTTGTTGAAACACCCTCCCAATGCTTAAAACCTCCTCCCCACCCCTTTTTATACCTCAATCCTTATAAACCACCCTACCCACCCCCACCTTAAAACCCCTTATCCCCCAAAATACCTGCAATATAATGGTTCAATCTTTAATAATTTTAAAACCCACAATATGAACTAACGTGATATGATATTGGTCAATAAGTGAATCCCCTGTGTGGCCTTCCCTATCCCTCTGCAGACTCTTTAGACCCCATGGAACATTTTTGTACCTTTGATGTTTCCAGGATCATCCCTAAAAACATGCATTATTTGCTATATGCGACTTTTAAACCTATTCTCATGTATATATGGGAATTTGACCTTTAAACCTACATACACCAGGATGTGTGCAAAAGGTAAAATAGTTTTCGAGTTTTTCTTGATGTGGATCTGAGTCACTTGTCTCTTGGCCTTCCATATGCCTTGAGATTGCTTGGATTTGACCTTCCATTACCCCATTGAAGCACTATATAAGGAACCCTTTGGATCCATTGAAGAAAAAGGAATTGAAGAGCAAGAAAATGATAGTCCATTGCTGCCAGAGCTTATATTTGATTCTACATCCCTTTGTCCCTTGGAGCACATTGTGTTCTTCCCAAGCTTGCCTTTGCTTGTGAGCTTGCTATCAAGAAATGGAGGATTGATGTGGTGAAGGCCTAAGTGGAGGACTCAGTTTCTCTGATTTGCAAGCATGTCGACAGAGGTTGCTACTATTGTAATCTCTAATTATATTGATAGAAATATATTTTCCTATCCAATAATGTGTATTTAAATGAGTATTGAATCCATGGATGCTTTTAAATGCTTATATGTTATTGATTATATACGCTAGAGTAGGTCTAACACAATTATATAGAGCATGCTTGTCTTGTTTGCTGAATGTTGAGAGATCAAATTATCAATACATGCGAGAGTGGAAAAGCTCAACGAGGATCTACATCAAATGTCCGGAATAAGGTATGTGTCGATATCCTTTAGTGTTAGATATTTGGTTTCTCTTACATATGGGAAATGATTGATTTCTGCAGTTACTCTGTTTGTTGTGGTACCCCAAGCCATAGGAATTTTTCTCCATAACAATCCTCACCATGATTGTTCATCATCATCATCGTTGTCATCATCCTCTTCATCATCATAGTCATCATCCTCATCATCATCATTGTCATCATCCTCATCATCATCATCATCACCATCATTTTTCATCATCATCATCATCATCCTCATCATTATCATCATATTCAACATCATCATCATCATCATAGTCATCATCCTCCTCATCATTATCATCATTGTTCATCATCAGCATTCCATTGCAAATGATTGAAAAATAAAATCAAAGCAAAGTTTCAACTAAACCTATCATCATCATCATCATTGTCATCGTCATTATTGTTCATCATCCTCATCATCATCATCCTCATCCTCATCTTCATCATCATCATCATCATCATCATCATCATCACCATCACCATCATTGTTCATCATCTTTATCATCGTCGTCGTCGTCATCATCATCGTCATCATCTGCATCCTCTTCATCATCCTCATCATCATCACTGTCATCATCATCATCATCACAACCATTGTACATCATCGTCATCATCATCATCCTCATCCTCATCATCATCACCATCACTGTTCATCATCATCGTCATCGGCATCATCATCGTCATCCTCGTCATCATCATAGTCATCATCCTCATCATCGTCATTGTCATCATCCTCCTTCTCATCATCATCATTCCATTGCATATGCTTGAAAATAAAATCAAAGCAAAGTTTCAACTAAACCTATCATCATCATCATCATTATTCCTCATCATCATCATCATTATCATCATCCTCTCCCTCGTCATCATCATCATCAACACCATTGTTCATCATCATTGTCATCATCATTATCATCCTCATCCTCATCATCATTATCATAGTCATCATCGTCATCAACATCATCATCCTCATCATCGCAATCATCATCATCATCATCATCATAATCACTGTCATGATAGTAATAGTCATCGTGATAATCATCCTCATCATCATCCTCATCCTCATCATCATCTTCATCATTGTAATCATCATCATCATCATAATAATCATCATCATCATAATCATCGTCATCATACTCATAGCCATCGTGATCCTCATCATCATCATCACCATCATTGTTCATCATCATCATCATCATCATTGTCAGCATCCTCCTCCTCATCATCATAGTCATCATCCTCATCATCATCATAGTCATCATCCTCCTCCTCATCATCATAGTCATCATCCTCCTCCTCCTCATCATCATTGTTCATCATCATCATTCCATTGAAAATGCTTGAAAATAAAATCAAAACAAAGTCTTTACTTAACAAATGCGTGCATGCATCCCTAACGTGTGCATACAAAGTAGCGTGATGACACTTTTACTGTGTGTGCACCCATATAGCACACTCGTGCTTCTAGTGCGTGTGTGTTATGTTTTAAACTATGCGCGCATGTGATTTAAAATTAGAATTTTGCAACACCTTTCCAACCAATGTGGTGGATGGCTTGGCTGCTTTGGTTTTAGGTTTGGGTTTCCCAACCAAGTCGCTTGGACTATCTTATAAAATAAAAAATTGTTTTGTACCACTTCAACTATTTCGTGCATGATTTTCCATATGCCATGCTTGTCCAATGTTAATGAAAATTCACACACTTGTGTAACTATGTCTGTGGATTCTGAATATCTAATTTTTATTTAAATATGTTATCTTTTTCTATTTTTTATTTAATTTTAAATGGACTAACATCAATCTAACACAAAAGGTAGTCTATTTGCTTTGGCTATAACTTTTGGTTGCCTCACCTATTTAAAAAATGGAAAAGAACCCGCACAAGAAGATAGAAAGACCTACATCCTAAAAAATAAATATCGTTCGTTGACTATGTTAAGACCAAGATGTGGTGGACCAATGCTCGACCTTGTCATTTTAGGGCGTCATTGACTTCCTTAATTTGAAAAATAAAAAATTTAACACAAATAAATTTGAAAAAATAACGCTGCACTAGACACACCTGTTATCTACAACTCTATATAATTTTTTTCAAAAAATTCCACCATTTGCATACCAAATGAGTGGACCAACGCAAACATATTCATTATTTTTTGGGAAAAATATAACATACCAACCTTAGAAGAACCTCATTTTTTGGGATTTATGCTTAGTTTCCATAAATAAAAGTTTTATATTCTAGAAGGTAATCTGATTGTCCATGTTTTATATTCTTACACCATGATCCAAAAAGTTGTGTAGCTACCTCTAATATTGTTTTTTGACGTTTAGATTTATGTTTGTGCAGAAGTCCATTGCAACGAACGCGTCATAAGTGACCAGCATTAGCTTGCACTAGCCCTACAAAGATTTTTCCATATATACAAATGCATGCAAAGAAGGTTTAGGACGTGTATTAACTCAAAAAAATATGTTATAGCTTGTGAGTCTAGAAAGATTAAAGAACACGAAAAACATTATGCTACTCATGATCTAAAATTAACTCTTATCATGCATGCCCTTAAGATGTGGAGACACTATCTTATAGGAAGAATTTTTTTACCAATGTCTCGTAATATTAGCTTAAAATATTTATTTGACCAACTAAACCTTAATGCTACAGAATGTATCATAATATTAGTCTAAAATATTTTGCAAAACTTTGTAAGCACCCTTGGTAAGTTTTGCAAATTCTAGTGTATCTAGTTGAGTTCTTTTAGATAGATTTTATGCATGAATGTAGTTAAGCTTAACTTAGCTTCTTTATTCCTTATGGTGAGATTTAGGTGCGTGCCTTGCATGGATTTAAAAAAAAAATATTACTCTACCCAACTATATGTATGAACTCATTGATCATTATTCAATGGGGAAGTAGTTGTTAGATATTAATGATAATTATTATTTGCAGCAATTGTAGCCTTCTCTCATCTTTTTCTTTGGAATGGATTAATGTATTGCTTCATAATTATATTCTAAATTTCTAATAAATCTCACAAGATTTAGAGATAATTCAAGATAGATAGTTAAAAGAGTGAAAAATAATATATATATATGAAAAATAGATCTCGAAGATAAAGAAAAAATATTGTATTTGCTAGAATATTTATGATACCATTATAAAATAAAAATTCAAAAGAGTTGCATAAAAGAAAACTATTAGGAAAGGAAATTGGATCAAGATCAAATACCAAAGAAGATGAAATAACAAAGGCCAAATCAAATAACAAAGAAGAGAAAATATTTAACTCACTATTATGATAAGATTATGTATTTTCTTTGTTTAAGTAAAAATTTTATGATTTTAAATAATTATGAACATTATTAATTCGAACAGAGTTTGATTTATTTGATCTTCAAAAAAAAATTTAAAAAAATGATAAATGTGTGTTTATAATGAATAATATAAAATTAATATTCAAAATTGAATGATTATGATCTTATAGAAATAAAAATATCCATAACTTGTGTACGAGAACCTCTTAAATTTATGCTGTAATACAAAAATCTCCCTATGGGAGAGTCTTATTTAGTACTCTCATCAATATCACTTTCAAAAACAATTTCTAAATTTTGATTATGACAAATATAAATAAAAATCTCCCTAACTTGTGTAGGAGACCTTCCTAAATTTATGCTCTCATCTAGATCACTTCCACTAAAAATAAAATTCTAAATTTTGATTATGACCTTGTATAAATAAAAATCTCCATAACTTGTGTACGAGAGCCTCTTAAATTTGGGCTCTCATCCATAATATTTGTATGAGCACATATTGATTGGATTCATCCGATTGTGGAATAATTCAAAGATGGGAATCCTTAAATGAGTGGAAACTAATATTTGGATAAGCTATGAAAATACAATAGAATAGGACAGGTTTCGGATCCGTTCTAATCGTTTCATTGTGATACATTATTGTTATGAAGCATCCGTTATTATGATACATTATTGTTATGAAGCATCTGTTTAAACAGTATGGAATGTGACCCATTACATATATTCAAATAAAATGGAATGGGACCCTTTCGATTCGATTGAGTCCAAGGACATTGGGACTATTAGGATACATAGTTTTCCACGAAAATTGTGCTGCCTTGGCCAATGGATTCCCACTTTTTAAAAATTCCTATATGCAAACAAACTTTACACATTCAGCGGATTCTGCAGTCATTCCAACCTACTTTTGCAAGATTTTTTCCGTGGTAGTGTAACCTACTTTTCGAGGATTTTTTCGGTGGTACTTTTCGAGGATTTTTTCGGTGGTACAGCAACCTAATTTTCGGTGGTTACGTGAAGGTCTCATAGATTGATGTATACTGCTATCATTCTCAGAAGGCGAGGATGGGAATTGCTGATATATTTTTTCCTTCCTGCGAAGAATTTGGTATATTTCCGTGTGATTTCTGCACTGCTGGATAAGTGGGTTTGGAATCTGATAAAGACTCGGAATAGGAGCAGCTCAAGTAGCGTAATGATGAAGACTCACGACACTTTTTGTTTTGTCTTCACGTTGGAATCAAAGTTTCTTTGGGGCTATATATAATAGTGCCTACAGAATTTCATAGTTCACATAAAAAAAAGAAGCATGAATAGCAGAGACAACCGGGTGTACTGAGGCAGAAAGATAGACATGGAAAACAAGGAAAGAAGGGGAATCCTTTTCTGTGAGAGCTTATAACTCAATCCCAGTACTGTAATCTATACATTATCAATGAGTTTTTTTTAGGTATTCTTGTAGTCTATAGATTTTATATCAGTTTGTCAGTAGATATTGTTGTAGCTGCAATCATATGGAGTCCAGTATGGGCTTAATCATGCTGGTGTTGCTCATTATTCTACCCCTACAATGCAACGCCAGAGTTGGCCCTGACAATTACTACATCAAACATGCACAACATGGCTGTGTTACAAAAGAAGAAAAGGCTATGCATAACCAAGTAATTGGCAGCAATCAGAATGCTTGTGCTGGCAATTCAGGTGTAGTCCCATCAAAGAGCTTAAGGGTGGCCTTCACTTTGCTTGCCCAGGGATCTCCTATTCCCCCATCTGGCCCCTCAAAAGGCCATAATTGATTCGGTACAGTACTTGTACTTGGGAAACTATATTTGCTCGTTGAACTTAGAGGAACTCGGTATAGAAATGCAAAAAACAAATGAAGGTTGCAAGCGTAGACACAATTCGTATTGAAAGGTCTGAATGATGCGTCATTAAACATATGCGTATTGTAAAGGAGTAAAGTTACTATTTTTTGCAATCAGATTTAGTATTCTCACAGAAACGTTCTTATTGATATAATTTGGTAGGTGTTGAATGTCTGAATATGAATGGTTTAAATGGATGAATATTTGAAATAAAACAAAAAGCTATGGTCTCATATAATCCAAAGAAATCAATATTTCAAGAAAACTTGGAATATGCAAAAAGTACAAATACTGTTTTTCATCCATCTTCCAAATGAATGTTCATTTGTAACATTATAAGTATTAATCTGTGCTCTATGTATGTCAGGCATAAAACAAATGCAATTAAAAATTTTCAAATAAATAGTGTGATCTCTCTGCAAACCTCATTAAAACGGATATGCACTAAACTAAAATAAGTAGTAAAATTTTGGTCACAATAAAAATCTATATTAAAACTTTGTAATAAAAACTATCATAAATTACAATAAAAATATATATTAAAAAGTTAAAACAGTTAAAACTTATAATAAAAACTACCTTAAATAATCTTCAAGAATCTAGAATGTAGAGAGCTAGAACTTCATCCTAGGCACATAATTACATTTCAATTATGTTTAATCCAGAAGATTTAGCTCTTAACTTATTTTTACTCTTATTGTCATACAATGATACAATACAATTACATGACAGGATAGACCTGAATGAAAACGCATTCCCGTGTATATTGTATTCAAAATACTTCACTAATTTGATTATGAAGCTGTTGTATGGAACACATAGTGCAAACATGAATTAAGCATACTTTTCATACTGAAGTTTATTAACTTAAACAAAATCCCTTTATCCATCTACTAGAAACACATAAAGATATTGATTATATCTACCGGGATTTACTTTGTTGAGCAATATCTTAACGCCTTTATTTATAAAGGGGAGTTTTGAATTATGAAAAATAAGGTCAATATATTGTAGATATTGGGGGGCGGGAATACGGTATTAGGGGATATAAAAGGAGGTTTCCAGTAAAAATAAGGAATACATTGTAAAAATAGAGTTTTTTTTAATTGAAAATAGGTATTGGGAGGGGGGCTTAACAAAAGAATTTTTTTAAGTAATTATCAATATTTAGTGAAATTAGGGGTATTCTCTAATATCCCATGAACTAAGGCGCTATGATATGGTTTCACTAAGTGAAGACCCCGTAATTATATCTAAGATTATGTTTCCCTATGTTGGTTATGTTTTCAGTGAAAACTTAGTATAAAAACCTACACTAGGCCTTCATTATTATCTCATACTACTTGATAGAGTATTACATTGTTTCATATAGTCATCCCATGTGTATATGAGTAAGTGGCATTCAGAGAATAAACATCATTTGGTTTCTCTTTAAGAAGAGTAAATCATTTCGTTGCTCTTTCAAAGGAGGAGTAAATGGAAAGCCAGCGCCTTCTAGTAGTACTCCAATGGCCCCTTCAGTTGGAGTAAGAGGCCACTATACATTGTGAGGTGACATAGAGAAATCTATTCCTTACTTATTAAGGCATTTTGAGATTGATCATATCACTTAATATATGGTATGGTTTTTAAGAAAAATCAAAAATTAAATTTCTTTGATATCTTTCTCTATCTAATGTTTTACTTTTCTTTTCATTCTCATTCTCTCTCCTCACCTTCTCATACTTGCCTTTTTATTTTCATTTTCTCTCCTCCCATTCGCCTTTTCATTCTAGGGTTCTTCTTTCTACAACTCTTCTTTTGCATTTCTATATCCTTTGCTATTTATTTTCTTAACATTGCAATCCCCTTTTTAGGTTTCTCATTCTCCCATTCTTCCTTTTCTACAATTTAAGATGCATTATTTTATTTCAAATTGAGATGAAGTCTTTTCCTCTTTATTTATTTTCTTTTCCCCAATGAAAATTTTAATAAATTATTCCACGGTAATTATTAATGAGTGATGACTAAGGGCTACCCTCAACCCTAGTCCTTGTATTTTTTTTATTTTCTTTCCATTTGTATTTTAAAGAAATTGACAAACAATTCACCTATGTATATCCTCTTTACCTAACCATCATCTAGCTCACTATAAGCCATCCATTGCTTCTTTTTAGTTCCAATATTATACTCAATGTACCAAAACTTGGTAGTATCATGCTCCTAGTTCCACTTTCCACAGTTCACAAGTTATTTAGTAATGTACCGATTAATTGGGATCAAGTGTAGGTAGAGGGGATGACATGGAAAGGTTCATTTATACATTGTTGTGATTAATATTTATCCCAAATTCCATGTAAAAATAATTTAGCTAGTTAGATGGGATAAACTATGTAGGTTTTGTTAGATGGTCTCGAGTAGGCATACATTGTTATTCTTTAATAACTTGGTATTCTAATTAAAATTCCACATTATGAATTATAGTGTGTTGCACTCGATGTATACTTTATAGATTAAGCATTTTCTCCACAACAACTCCTTCCTTCTTGTGATAGAACCTGGAATGTATCATCACTCACATATTTTGTCCTAGTGCAATAGGGTTTATAGTTGAATCCCAATCCTTGTAAAACCTAAATTAAAAATGTGTGTCATTTTTATTACATTTTTTAGTGGATTGTTCCACAAATAAGCCAATTAAACTCCTTTTATTTCAATCTCATGTTTTCTCACTATCCATATTGATCTCTATGTTTTTAAATACCTCTTATATGTTGAAAAAAAACTTAGATCCAATGGTTGATGAAAGAGTTTTGTATGTGCAAGGAAATAGATCAATGCTCAAAACTATATTCTTTACAATGGTACCTAAGGACACATAATGGATTCCATGTTGATAAAAATAAGAACATGATGAATTCTACAAAAGAATCCCCCTCAGTACATTCTAGCAATGTGATTCAAATACAATTTGGGAACATTAATTGTTTTCTCATCTAGGATGTTATTTAGCTTCCATATATTATTCAAAATCAATGCTTCCAATGATATATTTTTATGTGTTTTTGTTACCTTTATAACAATGAAAATCTAGTGTGGATTAAGAACAACAATTGACACAACAAACTATTATGATTAGGATTGTACTTTTCATTATTATATGTGTCACCTATCTATTTCTTCTCTTTGAAAAAAGCCTCATCACACACGTTTTCCTTTATTTCAATCCTATTTCATCATAGTTGTAGAATCTATAACTCTTGTAAATATTGGTGCCACACATATTAGACATGTTCTCAAAAAATGATGAAACAATGCAAGGTCTAAAGAAATTTGCTTAGTCTTTATCCAAACCCTAACCTATTTTCAATGTCAAATACAAATGCATTTGTCAATCCATTCCACCATATGTTTCTGAAGAATACATCTTTGAATTGATTAGTCGTGGCTTATCAAATGATTGATACATAGCCCTTCATTTAAAGAATTGTAAATTCCATGGTAAATTCTCATCAAAATATATTGTTCTTTGATAGGATGGTACTATAATTCATGAAGCATGAACATGAGGATGCTGATAGATCAACCCAACATGATGTAAACTCTCAACAAGATTTAAGAGGGCGTGGATTATACAAGTTTTGGAAACTTGGGGGCTTGATGGCCCAACCAATGCTTCTACGGATGCTTGTTGACTATTGGGACCAAGACACACAAGATTTTAAACTGGATGGGATGCTCATGAGACTTGAAGTACAAAATATCTATTTCATTACTGGACTATCCCACCAATCCAAGGTAGTAAACTTGAGGGATCATGGGGTCAGAGGTGGGTTCACCATCAAGGATTATATATATTTGTAATGCCTTCTGTATATTGAAAAGATCAGAAGCCATGTTCCTATGAACTCCATCCATAGCCTGAGTCACAAGTTTATCGTACTAGCACTCAACATAATAGTAGGGTAGGAATAATTGCATCAGGCATTCGTGTCTCTCATTTTTTATGCAATAGAGTGTATGAGACCTATAATATACGATTGGAGCACATCATTGTTGAAAATTCTAAAACAACAATCGATTGATTGTAAGGTGGGAAGGACAAGGAACTTTGGGTTCACCAACATACTTAACACTTTATTTTTTGAGTGGGAACAGGGCCTTATCCCAAGTTTTTATGTTCCTCTACATGGTCTATGAGATCCATCCAAACCCATTGGGCAGAGGTGATCTGACTGTCAGGCGGATGTAGGAAACCCAGTCCATTCCCACCAGACTTCTACCACGGCTGGCAGCAACAAATCATGGTCGTGTATGACTATCCCTATGCAGGGTTCGAATTCCGTATAGACCCATTTATGAGATTACCACTGAGATGTAATGTCCCTTTTTGAAATTTTTTTCAATGACCAATTATTTCACTTTTTCCCCAATTTTGGCCTTAACTAGTTTTGACGTCTAGACCTCCAAATTGACCCAAATGCTTCCACATTTTCTATGAAGGTACATGACTGATAATATAAATTAAATATCATTCTCATGTATGTTTTTTAACCTCCCAATTACTTCTTCAAACTTGTTTAATGTTCTGTTCGAAGTAGGAGTCTTTACTAGCAAATTGGGGCTCCAATTCCCCTTGGGTAATTGACGGAAATGGCTTCACAAATGATCCCAAAGTCACTTGAATTTATGAACATAGGTTGGGTATGTGTAAGGTACCTTTTCAAAGTCTCATATGCATCATGTTTCAGTTTATACAAGCTTTTATGACTCTTTCCAAAACAACTCCCAAGTCACAATTTCGACCCTTGGGGAAAATGCACGAAATCTTCTCCCAATGCAATAAAAATGAGTAAAATGGATTCCAATGCTTAAGTAATGAACATGAGATTTGAAATAAAAATTAATTATAGTCCATACATCATAAATTTATTAGAGATACATTCCTCCATTCAAAATAATAAGCATTACCATGGCATATATCAAAATGAAGTGGAAATAGTCATTGTTTTCTCATTAAAAGTCATTTCAACATACAAATATTGGGAATTTATACTTGAAAATTTATGAGAATGAATAATAGATACTATTTAACTAATTACAACCATAAATCGACAATGAAAGGCTCTTCCAATTCGAAATCATCATCATTACAGTGGTTCACACAAGATAGTGGGGAAATGACACTATTTCTTCAGTGTTCAACATTTTTACATGAATTATTTTGGGTATTTCGACCTGAGAGTATTTTTAAAATGAAATACAGAGAATATACATCAGCACATAATATAATTTTCATTATAATCTTCCCCAAAGAAATCAATATCTCACCAAAAGCACAATCCCTCCATTGGCATGAATATGGTGTGAAAACTCAAAATAGTTGAGAGAGAGTGCTGCAATAGAATAATCCACATGATTTCCTATATATTATACCCAAAAATAAGACTCCATTAAATCTCCATGAAATACCTGAGTGGCCTTTCCAAACACCAACTAGGATGGGAATCTTTCAGCTTAGAAATTGGCGTAAGCAAGAAAACTAGTCATCCACTCGCTCTCATAATTCACAAATGACCAAATATTCCTCTCATGGCTGATACCTATATTTTATAAACATTATTAGTTTTATAAGGTTCCAAATCCATCCATAAACCAAAGCCAAGTCGAATTGGTGTGGCTTCTCATGCTATGCCATGTGGCCTCTCTCTTCACCTTCCCTCTTCTCCCAAAGTTGAGTAGGACCCTCTTGGCCTTCTCCAACTCCCAAATTCGCCCTCTAAGATGCTCCATTCAGTAATAACATGTCATTATGTTAGTATGTCAGCCTTAATATCTGAATTTTGTTATAACTGTCATAGAATCTCCATCATTGGTGTCATAGATGTCATAAATGTAAGGGGAATCTAGCCAAGTGTCCATGAAACTCCCATTTGGCTCTTCCTCTCCCATGTAAGTTACAATCCATCCCAATTTCGACCTATGAATTATATGGACAATTATATTAACCTCACAATCCATCCCAAAACATTAGGCTTCCCATATATTCAAATTTGCAAGAGAAAGATACCATTTAACATAGGAATTCTAGCTAGTGTGGGACCCATAGTCCCCATGTGTCTTCATGCTCCATTGCCACATCCATTTTCTCTTGTATTTATTTGATAATATACATTATTAAATATTTATCCCCTTCTAATGTCTAAATATCATTTATTATCCCCCTTATTCCAAATCTCAAAGCTTCCACCCCCAAGCAAGGAAACTAGTGATTTTCCACCTTAGCAATTATTTAACTTTTAGCATCCATTTGAAAATTTTCATGAATATGAAAAATGTGATTTGGCCATTGTGACCCAATGCAAAATTTGGGACATTACAAATCCCCCCTTCCAAATATTGTTTGTCCTCAATCAATTTGAAACATGGTTGTTGAAGAACCTCCTTTCTGTATGATTCTTTGAAGTTGCCACTGAGCTGCCCACCTTGAGTCTTTGAGATTCCATGAATATTTCAGAGAAGAACCACCATGCTTGTTGCTGCACTACTCTGATTAAAATCACATTATTAAGTGGGGAATCCATATCCCATACTACTTTTTTCCCAAAGAATTTGAAATCCATAGGACTAAAAACTATACCAGGGTCCCATTTCTTGCATTGCACTCCAATAATTAAGAGTGCTCTCCAACCCATACCACTTGGAAAGAGAATTCATGGATCACATTTTATTGCATGCATTCTCCAAACATCATGAGTGAATAATATATATCATCAAAGTATATAAAAACATAATAATAATGTACATCAAGGAGGTGCCTCACCAAGAAATCATGAAAGTGCTTATACCTCCCAATGAGTAGACTACCATTCACAAAGTGCATACAAGCTTCAAGTGACCAATCAAATATGCTCCAATGACATAGGTAAGGATCCCATGTCCCATTATGCTACTCCAGTGATATATAATGTGCATCAATATAATCAGCCATATGCTCTTTCATCCAATGAGTGAATGGAGAACCTCCACCAAAATCTGAACCAAATAATGAGCAAAGAAAACATGAAGACTTTAAGTGGATCAAATAAGTCTCATCGATACACCCATGATTATGTATAGCATCATGAAATAACAGAGGATTTTTCTTCCAATAATAATTTTCTTCAATCACATATCTCTTCAACCAAGTGTGTGATGAAGTTCCTCCAACATCAAATAGACTAGGCAAGGAGCAAGGAAAATCATGAGTCTCCAAGTGACTCAAGTGAACATCATAGGTGCACCCATGTAGATGTGTATAATCACAATGTAAAAAAGGATTCTGCTGAAAATGTAAATAATATGGCTCTAATAATTCCATCATAAAAAGGAGAAATAGAATGTCCATGCTCTTCACGTGGCACCATAAAAAACAAACCTTTCACCCATACTTCATTAGGATGACTACTACAAAATTTAGAAGTGTAGGATGTAGGACAAAGAACCAACTCACCCAAATGATCAGTAAGTGAAAAATTGTCATAATGTGAAGTATCGATAGGGGTAGGATTATTCACCTCCCAAGAAAATGAAAAAATTTTCTCATGGGTTGGTTCCAAGGTATTGGAGTTATGCACTTCTTCAAAAATTGTGTAACCATTTTCAAGAGGCAACTCAAGTTCCTCTTCCACCATTACTAGTGATTGGATATCATCACTATCATCCTCAATAACATAAAGAACCTAAAAATTTTCATTTTTCTCATGATCCATCATGTCATGAGAATCCTCCAAGCAATCTACCTTATAAAAATCTGAAACATCGGAGGAAAAACAAGTGTCTTGCAACTTTTCAAGAAGTTGTTCATTTTGAATTGTGAGCTTATCAATAACTTCATTATTCTTCAAGTAAGATTCATGTAACCATTCAATAAGGTCAATGAATTTTTTTATATCAAAAATCAAAGACATGAAATTACCTTTGATGTTGCAGATTTCTCTTTGAATCTTCTCCATGTCTTCAAGGAATGATGGCTCCTCCAAGGAAGTAGCTCTCCAACAAGAATTTGATACCAATGCTTGAGTGTCATGCAGTATTCTAAGGGACTCTTGGATATTATTTTCATTCATATTTAAGGACCCTTAAAAAAAATGAGGCTCTTGAAAATGAACCTCCTCATCTTCTTCCTTCTTGCTTGGACCAACTTCATGAAGCTCAAGTGGTGATGGGGAAGTTGATCTTGTTTCTTCTTCAACTGCAACAAGGTCTTAATTTTCATGTTTAATGGAATTTTGGCTTGCAGCAACATTTTGAAATATGATCTCTATGTCACCAACATATATTTGTGAGTACCCATCAGTAGGTACTCCTTCATAGTTCAAGCATCCATCAGTAGATGTTCTTTGTTTCATTTCCAAGGTAGCATATGTCTCAAAATTATCTTCAGTATTTTAAATAAAAACTTCTTCGTGCTCATGTGATGTCTCTTCATATTTTTCAGAGTCACTTTGGAGTGAATTTATATCATATTCATGTACTACTTGTTCTACTCCACCTATTTCAAAACTAGGTGGTTCATGGGTCTCCTCCTTTTGCTCCTTCAAGCAAGCTAATGCATTTTTCCCCTTAGTTTTCTTAAAAGCAATATATTTTTCCCAAATTTGGATAGAAAAAAATTAAAATCCTTTCATAATATTCTTGTTAATGTATTCAAGGATAGGTTATATTCTTTTTATTATCTCCTCACCATCATATGCGGTTTCCTTTTCATCCCTAGTCATAGTTTCCAAAAAATTGCCTTCTTCTCCTACTTTTTTTTTCCTTTTCAACAAAAGAACTTTTGGGTTTCAATATATAATGATGGTACCTGAATTATTGTACTCATAAATATCATACCACATCAGGTTCCAATATCATGCTCTGATACCACTGTAATGTCCCTTTTTTATTTTTTTTTAAATGACCAATTATTTCACTTTTTCCCCAATTTTGGCCTTAACTAGTTTTGATGTCTAGACCTATAAATTGACCCAAATGCTTCCAAAGTTTATATGAAGGTATATTAATGATAATATAATTAAATATAATGCTAATTTATGTTTTTTTACTTCCCAATTACTTCTGCAAACTTGTTTAATGTTCTGTTCAAAGTAGGAGTCTTTACTAGCAAATTGGGGATCCAATTCCCCCTGGGTAATTGACAGAAATGGCTTCACAAATGATCCCAAAGTCACTTGAATTTATGAAAAGAGGCTGGGTATGTGTAAGGTACATTTTAAAAGTCTCATATGGATCATTTTTCAGTTTATACAGGATTTTATGACTCTTTCCAAAACAACTCCCAAGTCACAATTTCGACCCTTGGGGAAAATGCACGAAATCTTCTCCCAATGCAATAAAAATGAGTAAAATGGATTCCAATGATTAATTAATGAGAATGAGAATTTAAATAAACATTAATTACAGTCCATAAATTATAAATTTATCAGAGATACATTCATCCATTCGAAATAATAAGCATTACCATGGCATATATCAAAATGGAGTGGAAATAGTCATTGTTTGCTCATTAAACGTCATTTCGACATAACAATATTGGGAATTTAGACTTGAAAGTTTTTTATAATGAATAAAATATAATATTTAACTTATTACAATTATAAATTGACAATTAAAGGCTCTTCCAATTCGAAATCATCAGCATTACAATGGTTCACACAAGATAGTGGGGAAATGACACTATTTCTTCAGTGTTCAACATTTTTACATGAATTATTTTTGGTATTTCGACCTGAGAGTCTTCTTAACATGAAATATAGAGAATATAAATCAGAATATAATATAATTTCCAGTATAATCTTCCCCAAAGAGATCAATATCTCACCCAAAGTGCAATCCCTCCATTGGCATGAATATGGTGTGAAAACTGGAAATAGTTGAGAGAGAGTGTTGCAATAGAAGAATGAACATGATTTAATGTATATTAAACCTTAAAATAATACTCCATTAAATATCCATGAAATACCTAAGTGTCCTTTCCAAACACCAACTAGGATGGGAATCTTTGACCCTCGAAATTGTCTTAAGTAAGAAAACTAGTCATCCACTAGGTCTCACAATTCACAAATGAGCAAAATATTCCTCTAATGGTTGATCCCTATATTGTATAAACATTATTAGGCTTCTAAGGTTCCAAATCCATCCATAAACCAAATCCAAGTCGAATTGGTGTGGCTTTTCATGCTATGCCATGTGGCCTCTCTCTTCACCTTCCCTCTTCTCCCAAATTTGAGTAGGAGCCTCTTGGCCTTCTCCAACTCCCAAATTTGGCCTCTAAGATGCTCTATTCAGTCCTTAAATGTCATTATGTCAATATTTCAGAATTCATATCTAACTTAAGTCATAATTGTCATAGAATCTCCATCATTGGTGTCATAGATGTCACAAATGTAAGGGGAATCTAGCCAAGTGTCCATGAAACTCCCATTTGGCCCTTCCTCTCCCATGTAAGTTACAATCCATCCCAAATTTTACCTATGAAGTATATAGACAATTATATTAACCTCATAATCCATCCCAAAACACTAGGATTCCCATATATTTGAATTTGCAATAGAAAGATACCATTTAACATAGGAATTCTAGCTAGCGTGGGCCTCATAGTCCCCGTGTGTCTTCATGATCCATTGCCACTTCCATTTTCTCTTGTATGTATTTAATAATATAAATTATTAAACATTTATCTCCTTCTAATGTCTAAATATCATTTATTATCCCCCTTATTCAAAATCTCAAAGCTTCCACCCCCAAGCTAGGAAACTAGTGATTTGCCACCTTAGCAATTATTTGACTTTTAGCATCCATTTGACAAATTTCATGAATATGGAAAATGTGATTTGGCCATTGTGACCCAATGCAAAATTTTGGACATTACACGAGATCTGCATATGGTGACATAGGTAACAATCCCAAATGTATTTTTTGAAGTATTTTATTTTTTTGTATTTTTGATATAATGGAATTAGAGACATGTTTTTGGTGGTATCAGGTACGGAAATTGATCATGCATATGTAGATGTGTATCTTATATGGTTGGATGGTTACCTCATACATCATTGGAGGGGATGAGGATATCACATACTAGTTGCAGATGCAAAGCATACGATACAAATCATACATACAAACATCGTGAGGATGACGCACATGGTGCCTATGATGCAAGTCTAGGACTTGCCCAAGGCAATGCAAAGACATGTGGTAGGAGTGCCCCATGCATGGGTTCGACTATTTCGATGGTTGTCAATTGTTGTTGTTTTTTTCCATGAGAATCACCCTATTCCACATGAATAGAGGCATATATAGACATTTTGTACTAACTGAATAGTGTTTTTTGGTGGCTTAAAGACCCAATTTTGTATCATGATATTTTGTACTATGACACCATTTTGGACTATATTCGGAAATAAAAAACTTATAGTGATTGGATTGATGTATTTACATGCATATTTAAATGTGAATGAAATGGGTATGCTTCGTTATTGATGCAACAAATTCCAATGTAACATGTATTTTGCATAAGAATTGGAAACACGATTGTAGATACTAGGACTATGCATGCATGCTATGTGTTCAAATTGTCGTTCTAACAATATTACCCATAAGAACCTTCGCAATAAAGTTGGATCCATGAGATGGTACACACCATTTAACAGTGATACAACTGATTGTGAGTCAAGGCATGCTTCAAGAGATATGATACCATTAGAGATGGCATTGTGGAGTAACTCAATCATGACACTATATTCAACAACATTGTTTGATGATGGTCAGAGACACACACCTCCTGAAGACACTACCTGACCCTCAGGTGTATAAATGACCAAAGAAGCTGAAGCTAAGTTATGGGTATGGTGGATGACACCGTTAGCATATCCTACATATACCGAAGGCTCAATCGACATATGCCAAAACAAAGTGGATCATGTCAAAAAACTAAAATGCTACGAGGGGACCAAAAGTAAACTATACAATAAAATACAAAGCATTTGCCTCGGCTTAGAACTAGGCATAATATTTTTTGAGATAGAGCCCATTTCTAAGCTCCGCCAAGGCTATCCCTTTATAATCCTCTAGCTTGGATGTGCCCTTCTCTAAGACTCGTTTAACTACATAAGTCCCATGCCACATGGGGTTGAAATTTCCTACCCCTAATGATTCACTAGCTTGCTCATATAGAAGAACCAAGTCACCTTCACTAAATTTCCATGGATGGACAAACTTATCATACTCAGCCTTTACATGATGTTTATTGACTTCAAGGGCCACTAAGGAATCTCGACACTGGCCATCAAGGTGCTCGAACTGGAACTGATGTTCTTCCAAGTAAGAAGTCTCCGGTAAGAGATCTATGGCTAGTATCAAAGAGGGAATTTTGCATTCAATAAAAAATATCGACTCCACCCCATGTACTAACTAGTATGGATAAAATATGGTGGAAATCTTAATGGTTGTTCTGTATGCCCACAAAATAGGGTAAAGCATAATCTATCAATTAATCTTTCTTTGTGCAACGATTTTTTATAGAATGGACATAAGGGATTCATTTATAGATTCAACCTTTCCATTTCCTTGAGGATAATAAGAAGAGGAGTACTCTTGCTTCTACCCCAACTTGAAATATAATTCATCCATCATCCTATTTTGAAAGTGTCTTCCATGGTTAGTGACAGGCTCTATCAGGATAACAAACCAAGTGATGATATAATTAAAAATGAAATGAGCGGTTGTCTCATCATTGGATTTAATAGTAGGCATAACCTCTTTCCATTTCATAAAGTAATCCACATCCACAATGATGTGATAGTTCCTTCCACCCGAATCTAGGTTGCAATCCATAAATTCTACCCCCATTTAATGAAGGTACTGACCGTGATAATAGGGTGTAACAAGGCTAGATGCAACCACATATTCTGTGTAAGCACCTGGAAATCGTGGCACCGCTAGACCACATTATTGCAATATTTAAAGATTGATGACCAATATTTTGGGTTGTAGCAACCCCAAATAGATGAACACCACACACCCCATCGTGCCAGTCATTCAACATTGTCTTAGCCTCATCATGATTCAAACACTGACGTAAAATGGAATCCATCCCACGACGATCCAATGTGTTATCAATATTGAGGTAATTATTAGCATTGTTTCGTAAATAGTGACGTTCATCCTATGAGAGATGAGGAGGAACCTTAAAAGTCTCTAAATATATGATGGTGTCACTATATGAAGCATTTGCAGTTGATATAAGGAATATGCGTTTGTCCAAAAAGGAATATTCATGAGTTTCATCTTGATCCAAACTAGGAAAATCTGACATGAGATTTGAAAAACAAATGATTTCTTCAATTTTGCTGAAAAAACTCAAGATCAATTTCTTGCAAGATGAAAATCCACTTATTATACATCCCCCGGTCATTCATCTGGTTAGGACAAACTAAAATCGATTGATGTGAGCCATAACCATAGTCTAGCGAAGGAGTATGTAGTGTCTCAACTGCTGAACCGCATGAATAGTTGCTAAGGATAGATTCTTGACATGACTATATCAAATTTTGGCGTAAATAAGTTTCTGGCTAATATAGTAGAAAACGTGCTATTGGAGCTCATCATCCTCTTGAACAAAAACCATCCCAATCATCTCTTGAGACGTGACGACGTATAATAAAAATCACGACTATAGCTGGGTAGACTAAGCACGGGGGATGATGACAAGCATAGCTTAAGAGAATAAAAGGACTCTTGGGCTCATACATTCCATATGAAGGGAGTATCCTTCTTCAAAAGGCACATAAAAGCCTTGGTCAAATTGGCAAAGTTGACGAAAAATATCTGTAAGACGTTACCCATCCCTTGGATACTTTGAAGGCGTCGAATTTTGTGTGGGGGAGACAATCAAAGTATTGCCTCAACCTTAAGAGGATCAACCCTAATCCCCTACTTAGAAACGATAAATACCAAGAAGCAACCTATTTTCACGCAAAAGATGCACTTTTTGGGATTCAACCGTATTCGATAATGATGGAATCTTTTGAAAACCAAACAAAAATGGTTAGGATCATCCACTCTCACGTGAGATAAAGCAACTAAATGATCCAGATCAACTTCAATAATATGCTTCACGTCATGAAAAGAACACGTCATTTCACACTGAAATGTAGCTCTCGCATTTTTAAGGTCGAAAGGAATTTTATGATATGCAAATGTACCCCAAATAAAAATGAAAGTTTGTTTATGTTGGTCTGGAGGGTTGATTTGGATCTAGTTGTAGCCTAAAAAGTCGTCCATGAACACTTCACTTCCCGCAAACTCATCCAAGATCTGATCTATGAATGGTGTGGGGAAGTTATATTTAGGAAAGGCCTTATTTAGGTGTCTAAAGTTATTGCAAACCCAAGTATTTACCTACTTCTTATCTACCGGAATGGTATTGGATACCCATTTAGTCAAGGGAACCAAATAGGTAAATCCATATTTAAGGAGCTTCTCTATCTCAACCTAAATGGAAAGTTCATTATGGGGATTAATCGTGTGTAAAAATTGGAGAACATGATTATCATTAGGATAATTTTTGATCTCATGTTTTACAATCTGAGGGTCTATTCTCGTCATTGTGTCATACAACCAAGAAAAAAAATCATGAAATTATTTAAAAATCTTGGTGTATGCCTTAATATCATCGGGAGAACAATCTGCCCCAATGTTAACATTCTCTATATTTCAAGGAGTTGGAGAAATGTTGATATGGATTGTAGGTGGTAATTTTTCCATGTTCCCTTTGGCATATGTACCATGAGTTCCTAATGGGATCACGGGGATACCAACCTTCTCTCCAAGGGTCGACCGAAAGTCACCACACTCAATTTGTTCAAGCTCCAGTATGAAGTAAGAGAGATGGTGCAACTCCTCCCAAGCTCATTCCAAACCATTGATAGACTCGAGAATCACTTCATTTAAAGCAAAAAGATCGTTGAGGAATCCATGTGAGTGTGATGAAGCAACCACCCAAGTAGGAAGTGCAAAGAGGTCCTCCCCCTCCATCCGTGAAGAAGAAAGACTATGGTCTACAATGAAATCAAGAATAGATTAATAAGAAACATATGTTGTAGATAATGACATATCCATCTTAGTATATCTAGGGTCCTCATCTGAAGCGCTCAAATAAGGGAGAGTCCAATGGTATGCTAAATACATAGTTTGAAAAGGGACTAAACTCGAAGACGATCAAGCACTACCAAGAGTGGAACTAATGGTCAGGATTGCTACTCCAATATTAAAATATCCCATCAATAATGGATGCATGCAACACAAAAATTCTCAGTTGTCGGTTGATAATTTTCCATGCCTGGGGTGGTGGATCCCAATGATGCAACAGAACTTGAACTATCAAAATACATATTGTCGATCATGACAATTCGATCCTCAAAAGGGAAGAAAACAACGTAGAAAATGGAAGAAATGATCACTTTCATAAAGTAGATCCAATTCCCACCCAATAAAAGTTTGGAGTTAAAGGGTGCATCAACCACCTCAACCTCTTTCAACATGGTCTTCCCCCCCAGCTGGACCTGGTGAGAGGGAATAATATCATGTGGTTGAAACAAGTGTCCATAAAATGCAGTCAAAATGGTCATGGATTTTGACAATGTGGGTGATTAAAGGCCTTTCTAGCAAGCCACAGACATCATGGAGGCCGCAGTGCCTTCATTAACTACTGTGTGTTTACTCATGTTGTTCATACAATTCACATGGAATAAGAAACACCTATTGTAAGGAAAGTGAGGCTGAACCTCATGGGAATCAAATATAACTATAGTGCAAGGACTGGAATCAACCATCTCAAGTGAGGACAACAAAACTCTCCTCTATGAAGCACAAGTCTGGAGGACTTCGAGTGTTGACCTTGCACAAGGAGGCTGACCCAATTCCTTGACATTAGAATAGTGTTAGGAGGCCCGAGCATTAGGGTTGTTTCATGAGTGCTTTAAGACTGCCTTAGGAATGCGAGGTATATCCTCAATTTTTTTAATATGAAAAGGTTTATCGAGAGGTGCAGGCTCTTTCCCCAAGATGGGTTGTGACAGAACGTAATATTTCTTGCATGTAACAACATTAGCAGCAGAAATCATGTTGATACAACTGTGTCCACCTTTGGAGTTTGGAGGGATTTGATTCTGACCGTAATCACTTCAAGAGTTTGGGTTCCCCAAAGCCATATTTTGGTTATGAGGCAAAGGATTGGTTAACAAAACTGGGCTTTATGCAATGAACTTTGAGGCCTCATCGATACAGGGGCACATGTAAGTGACACGGTCTCCCCCTCAAATTGTGAAATGGAATTTAACCTTCTATTTATACTTCTTGTGCCCCTAAAATCACTATAGTTCTTGTCATCATTAGAGTTATCCTTCCTATTCCAATATATTTTATTATTTCTTCCCTTCTTCTTATTACGTCGGAACTGTTGGTTACCCTTTTAGTCCAACGAATATCCTGATTGCACATCCATCAATTGTGTGGGATTGGATGATGCTACAGCATGTCCGATTGCAGTTTGGTTAATAGAAAAATTCCCCATTTCATTTGTAACCGGGTCTAGGGGGCGTGGATCAATATTTGTACTATTTACAATTTCAATCAAAAGCATGTTGTTGATCAACAATCACAACATATCATCAATGTGTATAAATATAACAAGTTGAATAGTACACAATAATTTTTGACATGGAAACCCAAGTCCTAGTGGTAAAAAAATAGTTTTCCGGAAATAACTTGAAGGAGGCGACAACCTCCTTATTACAAAGACTTCAATTTTCTAGTTGCAATTGGAATGAGGCTACAAACCCATTGTTTATAGGATACAACCTGAACAAAGAATTGACTCCCTATTTTTTTTGTTAGAACTGGAAGGAGGCTATGAACCCCTTTTCTTCCCCCATCCTTCCGCCCAGATAATAAAAATATTTCTGAGCCTATGAACCTGTCAAACCAAAGTCTGAATCTATTGTTGATAACCTCTAGACTCTGATCACTACCAAATCATCCCTGTATACCAACACATCATTTCCCTGCCATACACTACTCGCATATGTCATTGTACACCTCATCATACACAATTACTGACCAAATAATTATTATCTGCTTTCCCTGAACATAAGGCATGCATCATCATAGGTATTCATCATTGTCATACCGTGTGCATCCTCATCATCAAATTTACATAATAATCATGATCTTAGTGTGCACCATGTATGCATCATCAACATCAAGTATACATCATAATGCATAGGAGACCATCATCACACTATGGTATGCATGTACATCATGTTGTATAGTAGTGCATTAACTTCATAGAGTGTACATCATTATCATATGCATTATAATCATAAATTCTATCATATCATAGTATAAAGGTATGCAACATAATCATCATAGCCTCCATAGTGAATCCAAATATATATACCAATATAGAGGCTCACATACTAATATAAAATATGAACTCTATCCATGAGAGACATGCGCCATTACAAGAGAAACCTAGAAGAATGAACCATACATTTTTGAAGATCACAAAATGAAGAAATAGTAAACAAACAAAAAGAAACTCTCTATCCTATCATCACATAGTCATCATTACAAGATTTCTAATGAGCAAAGAATTTTGTAATTCCTATTCTGTATGAGAAAATTCTGTCAATTTTAGTGAAGATGCCCAAAAACGTTTCCTTCACAAATTTCCGCACTTTTCTCTAAGAGTTGCGAAATTCCTGAGAAAAATGATGATGAACAAATGAAATGTTTGATATCTTATTTATATAGTTTGTCGAGGAAATTTTTTTATCTTGGGTCAACATGTAATTCAAAATTAAAAATAATTAAATTCTCATATGTTTGGTGGGCTCACCAAAAAACGTGGGGTACAACAACTTCAAAAATTTGTATGTCTTCAACTGTAATGAGTTAGAAGATTCTCCACATATCAACAAAAATGGATTGACAATGAAACTATCCCTATGATGGATTTATTTGAAAATTCTTGGTTAAATACCCTTAATGTTTTCATATTTTACTGGACATCAAGACTCCACACATAAAGGTCCTAAAGACCATGTTACCTTATGCATAAGTTCCAAGGTCAAAGGATTTAATGGACATCATCAAAGGCATGAGGGATCCAATGGACTTCACATACACATACTTAACATCAAGAATGATTAGGTCTTCACCACATACTTATCATAACAAGGGTACCAAGGTGTGGGGGTTCCTAGACTTCTCCTAGGGTACCATGACCTCATTCAAAAAACAAATGACCACATAATGGGTCATTTGTACTCTTTGAAGTTATAGAATTATTGAACCCACCAATGACTCTTTCTAGTGTAGTAGGGAGTGGTTTTTGGTACTAGGAAATCCAAAGAATCAACTGGGGAACCAAAGAAACAACTTAGGGGGACTTAAACTCTCTAAATGGTGTATAGGGATTTTGGAATCGTCCCATGGGATCCAAGGGATTTAGACTTGGGCTTGGACAAGGTAAAAATGTCTCCTTTGACATTGACAAAATTCTAACCTTGAAGGTCTCCTCAAGGGGCACTAATACACACCGACACACAACTGTTGGCATCAATGAAATTTAGTCAACAATATCCCCCTTTGTCGTTGATGAAAAATTCAAATATCGCCCTTAGAAAGAGCTTCCTTTGTTCACAAATCTCCCCTTTCAGCATCCTTTCTTTATATTCTATGTTCAAATTTTTTCTTCCCCTTTGGAATCAACAGAAAATGGTACTCATTTTAGTATTATCGCTCCCCTTGTCATGCTAATGTGTTGTTGAAGATGGATCAATTCAATTAGGAGATAGTATGATTGCCAATTTTTCTCCAAGGGAATCAAAAGTCTCTCTTGGGAGAGGCTTCGTAAATATGTATGCAATCTATTGTTTTTTCTCAATATATTCCAACCTGATATTATTTTATGTGACTTGTTCCTGAATAAAATTAAACTTGATAGGAATGTGCTTGGTCTTGGAGTGCATGTATGGATTCTTGGAGATACTAATGGTGCTCGTATTGTCACATAGAATTGGAATTGGCGCATCACATGTCATGTGTATGTCTTGAAGGGTTTTCTTCATCCAAAAAATATGAGCACAACAAGATAATGATGCTATATATTATGCTTCTGTAGTTGATAAGGACATTGAAGACTACTTTTTGCTCAACCAAGATACTAGGTAATTGCCTAGAAATAATGTTGTTCCACATGTGCTTCTTCTATCGTCAAAAAATCCTTTCCAATTTGCATCTGAATAAGCTATCAGTGTTAGCTCATTTTCTTTTGGATACCAATCTCCAAAGTCCATAGTCCCTTTGAGATATTTGAAGATCCTTTTAATTTCTATAATGTGAACTTCCATTGGAGTAGCTTGGAATCTTGCAACTTTTCCATCAACCTGCATCACATCTGGTATTGAGGATGTTACATATAGTAGACAATTTTCCATCTCGAATTTCTTTAAAATTCCCTTGATGTATTTTTTCTGAGCTATAAAAATTCCTTTTGTTCTTTGAGACCTGGAGTCCCAAGAAGAAGGTCAATTCATCTATTAATGACATTTCAAACTCTTTCTTCATGTCCTTAGAAAATTATTAACTCAATGAGCTATCATCACTTCCAAAGATGATATCATTAACATAAATTTCAATGATGAGTATGTTCTCATTTTCCTGCTTGATGTACAAATTTCTATCTGCACTTGCTCTCTTAAATTTTTTTTGTTGCAAGTTCTTGTCGAATTTGGAGTACAAAGATCTAGGAGATTTTTTTAGCCCATAGAAATCCCTTTTGAGTCTTCATACATTTCCTTGTTTTCTGAAATTTGACATCCTTCTAGCTGTTCGATGTAAACTTATTCTTCTAATTCTCCTTTTAGAAAATTTTATTTTACATCCATTTGATACACTTTGATGTATTTGGAGAAATCATAATCCAATCTCATTTCGATAGCTTCAATTCTGGATACTAGTGCAAATATTTTTTCAATGTCTATTCCTTCGATCTAAGCATAACCTTTACAAACCAATCAATCCTTGTTTCCAATCACCTATCCATATTCATTCATTTTTTTTCTTCTGAAAACCCACTTTGTGCGGATCACATTTTTGTTTCTTGGTCTAGGAACAAGTTCCCACATTTCATTCTTATTAATCTAATATAATTCTTCTTCCATTGCTTTTACCTACTATTCATCTGTACTGGACTCTACAAAAGTTCTTCGTTCAGTTGTAGACAATAGAAAGAAGTGTACCTTCTCATTTCTTTTAGATAGTCTTCTTCTAGTTCCTATTTTGGAATCCTTATCACCAATAATTATATCTAATGAATGATTATTTTGGCACCTGTTCTTAGGTATCTGTTTATACTTATGTTTGTCTTCTTCCACAGTTGCTTAATTCTGGTCTTCATCTCTCGACAGTTGTTCTTCATCTAGTTTTTCTTCCATTTTATTTTTCTTCATTTCTTTTTTATCAAAAACTTACTCTTCTTCATCGTATGATTATTTTGAGCCTTCTCTGGATGATGTTAGTCATCCCTCATCTATATTCACATTGATACTTTCGATCAGCTTGTCTAATCTCAAAATGTATCATTTGTAAGCTTTTATTTTAGATAAATATCCAACGAAAATTTCCTTATCTACTCGACAGTCAAATTTTCCAATATTCTTATCTTCTCTTTTGATGTAGCACTTGCTTCAAAAAATTCTGAATTGTGATAAATTTTTCGCTCTTCCTATCCATAGCTCATAGGGATTTTTTTCATTTTTACTTCTGAGTAATCCTTTGTTCAATATGTGTACTTATATATGTACTATGTGTCCCGAAAATTTGTCATTCAACTTGGATTGATTCAACATGGTTCGAGCCATATCCATTATTGATCTATTCTTTCTTTTAGCAACTCCATTTTACAAAGGTCTTCTCGCTACTAAACATTTTCTCCATATTCCAGACTCTTCACAGTACTTGTTAAATTCATATGAATTCAATTCTCCACCGTTTCCATAGCTGAGGCACTTGATTTGTGATCCTATTGGCATGCTCGACTAGTTCCTTGAATGTTTTGAAGAATCCAAAAGCTTATGAATTCCTATTGAGAAGAGATACACATGTCATCCTAGTGTAGTCATCAATAAGCAGCATGAAATATTTTTCACCATTCAGTCCTTTGCTCTTTGTTGGTCCACATAGGTTAGTGTGAACGAGCTTCAACAGTCTTGGAAAAGAATTCTCTTTTGTCTTGAAATGTACTCTTGTTTGTTTTCCATGTTGACATTGTTCACATATAGAGTTAGTGGGCTTTGTAACTTCTGGCATATTTCGAACTGCTTAGTTTTTGTAAACTTTCACCAAGTTGTCAAAATTCATATGTCCCATTCTTTTGTACCAAAGCAAACTTTCATCTTCTTTTCCCAAGTGACATTTCTCTCACTCAATCTCATCCAACATGTATATGTTGGTTGGAGTCCTAGTGGTTTTGGCTACTAATTTCCCTTATCCTTGCTTCCTTATTTTGAATCCTTTAGAGTTGAAGGTGAGTTCATGTCCTTGATCACATATCTGACTATCGCTTAGCATATTATGCTTCATGTTGTATACAAGTAAGACATTTTCATAGAGGGAGTTTCTACTTCCAATCTTTACTATGTAGTTTTGCAATACTTTTGTTGAATTGTTATTCCCAAATGATACAGATCCTTTATCTTTTTCAATATTGAAAAAAACATATTTCTTACCTGTCATATGCTTGGAGCAGCTGCTATCAACATACCATTTACCAAAGTTGTAATTTTGATCTTGAAGAGCAATTCCAGATTCATAGTTGTTCTTATGTTTGATCCATACCTTGTTGGGAATGTACTCATTTCTTATAGTTTGTATCTTCATTCTACAATCTCGAGCTATATGTCCAAATTTTTTACACTTGTAACATTCAATTTGTGATCTCAAGGGACCAAATTTGTTACTATATTGTGGTATTCTAAGGATTGCAAGGTTATTCCTTGTCTCAAAGTTTCTTCTTTGAAAACAGTTTACAGCTTTGTATCCAAATCTTCCACATGTAAATAAATCCCCATAAAAGGCATATCCATACCTGGGAACATATGAAGAAGGTTATTTTCTTAGATATGGTCTCTCTGCTGGAAATACTTCTGATAAGGGTTTTTCTAGCTGACATTCGATCTCTTCTTCATTTGTGGAGTCCTTGCCAACTTCTGCATAACCTCTTGTCTTCTTTTCATTATCTAAAAACATTGAGCTTGATGCTTCATTGGTATTCTTCTTGTATCCTATACCAATATTTTTTAAGAATGGCTTCTGATTGTTGATGATTTGTTCTATAAACTTGGAGTTGTTTTCATAACCTTTTGTGATATCTTTCATCTACAATTTGTTCTTCATAGATACTATCTCAACCTCATGATTTTCCTTTTCTTTTATATTTCCCATTAGTTATTCAGTAAGAGGGCATTCGATTCTTTTGGATTCTTCCATTTTGTTCTTTAGTTCAACAATGGTTTCTTCAAACCCTTATGCCTCTTCCTTAAGCATCCTAATCCTATTTTCCTTCCTGACTTTCTTCAGCTCTTTTAAGGCACTTACAAGTTATTCCTCAAGATCTACTTCTCCTTCATCTTCAAATTCTTCATTACCATTAGGATCCTCATCTAATTTTATTTCCATAAAGAGTACCTTATTTGGTTCACCGTCATCATCCAAATCACTATCCCTGTCAGGTAGGAGTCACCACTGGATGAGCTATTATCCCATTTTGTATAGAGGACTTTCTTCTTTGAAAACATCCTTCTATTCTTATTCTTGTAATTATTATACATCTTGTATAGTTTAGATTTTCCATCCTCATCACTATCTGAGTTCTTTGCATACACACATTTAGCATCAAAATGACCTATCTTTCCACATGAGAAGCATTTAAGAGGTAAATTACATTTGTATTTGTCAGTGCCTCTCTTCAATCTCGGAAAAAAGTTAGAAATTTCTTCATCATCAAATTCATCACTTATTGGATTGTCCTTTGTTGATTTTTTCTTCCCACATTGTTTGAAGGAGACCTTAAAAGTTGCTTCCTTTCTTGGTCTATCTTCGTCTTCAATTATCATTTCATAAGCCACAAGAATTCCATGCAGTTGATCAACCGTCATAGTCTTCATATCTATTCTTTTCTATAGAGCATAGATCTTAGGGTTTAACCTTTTGGGTAGAGACCTCGAAAATTTTCAAACCACTATGGCCTCATCAACTTCTTCACCCAATCCTCTCATGGAATTCCCAAGTTGATCCACACAAATAATGTAAGTTGCAGTATCTTCATCCGCATTCATCCTTATATGTTGGAATTAACCTCTATATGTTTGAAGTTTGGATTCTTTGAATTTATTATCTCCTTTGTATGTGGTCTGGAGTTTGTCCCACATTTCCTTTGCAGATGGGCAATGCATTCACTTTGTTGAAGACAGATTCATTTATAGCACCTAGAAGGTGATTTCTAGCCTTTGAATTGTTGTTGTATTGAGCCAGGTCGGCTGCATCTGTTGGTATGGTTTGTGGTACCTTGTACGCATTCTTGATACTTTTCCATATTTCTATTCTTTGAGATTCTATGAAGGCTCTTGCCCTTATGCTCCAAATGCAGAGTTTCTTCCATCAAACAAGGGTGTTCCAGTTTTTCTCTATTTAGAAAACTTTCCAATGATTACTTTCCAGCAATTAGCCTGTTTTGAAGGAACCTGCTCTGATACCAACATTTGAAATAATGAGGGTGGGGGGGTGGGGGTGAATCAATATTTGTACTATTTAAAATTTTAATCAAAATCAAGTTGTTTATCATCAATCACAACATATCATCCATGTGTATAAATATAACAATATGCATAGTACACAATCATTTTTGACATGGAAACCCAAATCCCAGGACTAGAACCACAAAATCCTTTTCAAAAATAGTTTTCCAGAAATAACTGGAAGGAGGAAAAAAACCCTTATTACAAAGAATTCAATTTTATAGTTGCAACTGAAAGGAGGCTACAACCCCCTTATTTACAAGCTACTACCTGAATTAAGCATCAACTCCCTAGTTTTCTAGCTACAACAAGAAGGAGACTACAAATCCCTTTCATTTCATAGTTCTACCACCCATATAATAAAAATATTTCCAAACTTGTGAACCTGTCAAATAGAACACTGAATCTACTACCGATAACCTCTACACTCTAATGACTACCAAATAATCTATGTATACCAACAATTCATTTTACTTCCATACACTGCTCATGTACATTATTGTACAACTAAACATACAGAATTACTGAAGAAATGATTCTTCTTTGCTTTCACTAAACATAAGGCATGCATCTTCATGTACCATCATCATAGGTATGCATCATCATCGTAGGGTATGCATACTCATCATCAAATATACATCATAAACATCTGAGTGTGCACTGTGTATGCATCATCAAAATCAAGTGTACATCATAATGCATAGGAGATCATCGTCACACTATGGTATGCATGTACATCATATTGTATAGGAGTGCATCAACTTCATGGAGTGTACATCATTATCACATGCATTATAATCATAAAGTGTATCATATCATAGAATAAAGGTATGCAACGCAATAATCATATCCTGCATAGTGAATCCAAATATATATACTGATATAGAGGCTCACATACTAAGATCAAATATTAACTCTATCCATGAGAGACATGTGCCGTCACAAGAGAAACCCAGAAGAATGAACCATACCTTTATGAAGATAAAAAGATGAAGAAATGGTAGACAAACCAAAATAAAATTTATATCATTTCATGACATATCCCTCTTTACAATATTTCCAACGAGCCAAGGATTTCTTAATTATAATTATGTATGAGAAAGTTATGTCAATTTTAGTGAAGATGACAAATATATTCTCCTTCAAAAAATTCCGCACTTTTATTCAAGAGTTGTGAAATTCCTGAGAGAATTAATGATGAACAAACAAAATGTTTGATATTCTATTTATGTAGTTTGTGGAGAAACCGTTTATTACCTTGGGCCGACATACAATTCAAAATTACAAATAATTAAATTCTCATATGTTTGGTTTGCTCACCCAAAAAGGTGGGGTACACCAACTTCAAAAATTCATATCTCTTCAAGAGTAAGGAGTTAGAATATTCTCAACATATCAATGGAAATGAATTGACGAGGACTATATCCCTATGGTGGGTTTATTTATAAATTCTTGGTCTAATACCCTTAAATTCTTCAATTTTTATAGGACATCAAGACTCCACACATAAAGGTATGAAAGGCCATGTTACCTTATGCATAATTCCCAAGGTCAAAGGCTTTAATGGGCATCATAAAAGGCATGAGGGATTCAATGGACTTCATATACACATACTTAACATCAACAAGGAGGAGGTCTCCGCAATATACTTATCATATCAAGGGTACCAAGGTGTGTGGTGCATAGACTTCTCCTAGGGTTCCATGACCTCATTCAAAACACAAATGACCACATAATGGGTCATATGCACTCTTTGAAGTTCTACACTTTTTCAACCCACCAAGAACTCTTTCTATGGTACTATGGAATAGGCTGTGGTACTATGGAATCCAAATAAACAACTAGGGAACCATAGAAACAACTTAGGGAACTTAAATTCTCTAAAGGATGTATAGTTTTTTTGGCATTGTTGCAAGGGATCCAAGGGCTTCAGACTTGGGCTTGGGAAAGGTCAAAAGGTCTCCTTTGACATTGGAAAACTTCTAAACTTCAAGGGATCCTTAAAGGGCACCAATACACACTAACACACACCTGTTGGAATCAATGACAATTTATTTGATAGACCCCACAAACAAACAAACAAAATAGAGCCAAATCTCTTCTTGTGCCTATTATCTATATGAAAGGGCTTCATCATAGTTATCCCAATGATATTTATGTTTGGGTTGTATAGTTGACCTATGATTCAGTTTGAAAACCCCTTGTAGTGGATATCTTGTGCAACAAAAATCATTATGTCCTTACCTTTCAACAAACCCCCTCCCTTAATTGCTTGCAATAAGAAAAATGAGAAATGCCATCGTCCATGGTGGTTTTCTGGATGTTCATGAATAAATGAATATGAACCATGTGAATGTTGATATGAGATCCCTTGAGGATAGATCAAGAAACTCTTGAAGTGTTGAGAAAGAGGAGTGATCCATGTTGATGAAGTGAAGTGGCATCTTGATGAAGTTAGAAATTGTAGTATGAGACAAAAGACTTGGGAGTGGTCCATCCAAAATAGTTGATTTGCACAGAAGTGCATAAACATTAATTATGAGGTATCTTGAGACCTTCTTCTTTTGAACCTCTAATGCTATGATCGAGCTGATGTACCTGTAATTTTGTTTCATATCAATACTCTATGTGTTGAATTTGTGGGTGTGGCTAGTATGGAAAGAGAGATATCATAGTCCATAATTTTCTTTTCAAGAAAATATATCCACTGCAACAAATATTTGGTGGTGGGTATCGATTAATCCTGCACACAATGTGTGAAGGGAAATATATGTGATGATATTGGGTGCAGTAATATTTTTGGTTGTGGAAGAAAGTGAAGACCGACATAAGTGGTTTTGATATAATCTGAGACTGAATGCTCTCATAATTAGTGGTTTAGTCACCATGACTGATTTGTTTTTAGGGAATTTCATGAGAGATTCCCTCGCATTCCTACAGTCACATACTGTATCCAAGTAGAAGAAGAAAAAGGGTTGTAGCTCATTATTGAGTGAATTTCAGTTTGTATAACTAAACTTTTGTAGTTTGTTGAAGTTTTCATTATTCGTCAAATCCAAGTCAGATATGGGGAACAGTAGAAGACTGAAATTGGCAATGGAAAAGAAATTCATCATTTTTATTGCAAACTTGTATGTTGTAGTAAAGTCAAAGAATGAATAAATTTATCATTATAAATTGCCAATTCTAGTTTTCTCAAGTAAGCATTACGAGTTTTCGGCTATTAAGGTGAGGATTGTATTTTTTACAAAAGGTTTATGAAGTATTGTTGAAAGTGGACTTCACTATTCACATGATAATGTAAGGGATGCATAAACTCTAAAGCTCATCCAGATAGCTCTTGATGATAATATCTTACATGTAATTTCAACAGCAAACTGAGCTAAACAAGCCTATGAGTGTTTGAAAAAAACGTTAATGTAAAGGGGAGCAACACCAATTAGCATCAAGCTGAGATAAATACTGTTGAAAATTGTGATCATGTTAATGAACATCCTATTGAAGAAAAATACATGATTGAACAGATAAAGAATGAAATGAAATTCACTTTTGTGTTGCATATCATGTTAAAATAATTAAATAAATCATGGAACATGATGCTACAGAACCTGAATGTAAATTTTAATAATTGGATAGTTTTAATGATGTTAATGTTGAAATGGAAAATAAGAGCAACTCTCTAGATTCTACAACATTATGTATAATAAACTTGAAATCGAGGAGAAAATTGTTGCAGGTCATCAGGTAAAGGCCTCTCAACCTCATTAAGCTATTAAAATTTTGGACAACTTTGAGAATAATATATTTGGTACGAAAGCATATATAGTTGAAGAAAAAATAGTTGAAATACCTACAACCATGAAGAATGTTGCAGATGATTCTTGTTACCACCTAATTGGTAGCATATATTTGCAGAGTTTATTGGAAGCTCACCTACAGTCAATAGCATGCTGTAGGTTGTCCTTTCTTTTTTCTTGCAGGAANTTCTCGCATGCTCTCTCCAAGAGCACGCGTCCCCCATGGAGCCAGATGTTACCACCTAATTGGTAGCATATATTTGCAGAGTTTATTGGAAGCTCACCTACAGTCAATANTTCTCACATGCTCTCTCCAAGAGCACGCGTCCCCCATGGAGCCAGATGTTACCACCTAATTGGTAGCATATATTTGCAGAGTTTATTGGAAGCTCACCTACAGTCAATAGCATGCTGTAGGTTGTCCTTTCTTTTTTCTTGCAGGAAAGCACCAAATTGAAGAAGGATTAACAAGCCGTTTTTGAAGATAACTCTGAAGGACATATCCAGCAAATAAGCTCTGTTGTACAACACCGAGGCTCAATACCCCTTTANATCTCTGTTGTACAACACCGAGGCTCAATACCCCATTATTTGTCTCGGGAAATTTCATAAATAAATCTAAAGCCTGATATTGTATTGCAAAGAAAGGATCCAACCTATCAGGCAACAAGACTCCATTGTGAAAGTCTTGTAGAGAGAAATGGAAATCCCATAATCATTTTGAATCTTATCAAGGCATTTGAGAAGAAACCCCGAGAAGCTGCTCTTTCTACAGAGTTTGCCAGTGCAATTGAGCTTATTGACAGAAATCTACCTGAAGCAAAAAACATACTTATGTAGCATTCTAAGATACAAGCCNGAAACAAGACTCCATTGTGAAAGTCTTGTAGAGAGAAATGGAAATCCCATAATCATTTTGAATCTTATCAAGGCATTTGAGAAGAAACCCCGAGAAGCTACTCTTTCTACAGAGTTTGCCAGTGCAATTGAGCTTATTGACAGAAATCTACCTGAAGCAAAAAACATACTTATGTAGCATTCTAAGATACAAGCCCTCTGTCAACGANCTCTGTCAACAAGGAAAATGTCTAAGGCTTACTTGTCTCTTCCTGATCGGTTTGGATCTGTAGCTGGGTTTATAGCAATGATAATTGATCACTACAATATGTCGGATATAAGTNATAGAAATGATAATTGATCACTACAATATGTCGGATATAAGTAACAATGATAGGGACTCTTCTGAAGATTATGAGGGTTGCAAGCATCCTAAACAACAATCTTGGGATTGNAACAGTGATAGGGACTCTTCTGAAGATTATGAGGGTTGCAAGCATCCTAAACAACAATCTTGGGATTGGACAATAAGCTAAGCAATGCTACTTCTGTGAGTACAGATTGTCTTTCTGCAAATAAGATGCAATCCGTGAGGATATCCCAATAAAGAAAAGCAACTCAGCTTGATATTCCAGAACCAACCCGAGTTTGGCATACACCTGTGAATATCAGATGGCGCATACTTCAACACCTTTGAAACTCGAGGAGTGGCACTCTTATGTCAAAGACGCTGAGTTGTGTATCACATATGTCATCCCACAGATCCGGATGGAGAACACGCAGATGATGATCCTGAGAAGATTTTACTTATTGTGGATTTGAGAAACTTGAGATATCAGGCCAAGAGTTTCATTCCCATCAAATTTTAGAGAAAATCGTGGAGAGCAGAAAGCAGCTAATTATAAGAAGAAAATTTCACAGAGGTAGCCATCGGGGCATCTTCACGATTCTGTGGATTTTTGAGCTACCACACGGGTCCGCGTTTTGGGTAGCTCCGATTATGGGGTTGTGAATGCGTCCATTGGCAGCCAAAAAATATAGATTGTGACTGCAAATCCCCACGATTGACGTCTTTATCAAAGCTTAGTATTCTTTAAAGCGTTATTACCAGAAACTTTTGGGGTGTGTTTACTCTACCCGTGAATTCTGATTACTCACTGGCAGTCGCTCGGTGGTCAGCCGGCTCACAGGCGGCAAGCACGCCTTGTTTAAAAAATCGCATTTCGGTGGTCTGTCATAGCTCTGAGCAAGCGGATGTTTGTTCGGTACCTAGCTCCATATCAGTTTTTCGATTGCTGAAATAGTGGACCTATTCTCATGCATGTCCAGATCTAAACGTTTCCTTTTTCCACGTGGAGCTCGAATC
>LPNX010845304.1:50100-76963 GCA_001517045.1 Pseudotsuga menziesii
GAGGTCATGTGGCAAAGAATGAAAATCAACTTCTTGAAGTGTGCATGGAAGCATAGTTCCTAAAGGTCAAAGGGAAATGAACGATGGTCATTGATAGTGTGAAACTTGGAAATAGTTTGGAGGTTTGTTTTGGAAATTAATATAGAGGAATACTTGTGGAACATTGTCGGTGAAACATGACAAAGTAATAAGATAATAGTAATTTTCTAGTGCTTTATTTACCGTCTTTGTAATAATTTCTAACCCGAAGAAAAATTTTGGTTTCCCTTAAAATAGTTTGTCTATGTATAAATAAGCAATTTTTATTTTTTATTTGTATATTAGTTAGATAGACTCTATCTAACTAAGATACAAATTGTGTGCTTTGGGTGTTTTGTGAACATGAATTTTGTAAAATCGCATGTGTCTCCAACAGTTTAGTTCTGGAGCTACTAGTTTAAGTTGTGACCCATCATTCAAGTGGTATCAAAGTGGTTTTAACTCTATTATCTTTCCTTCAATTTGTATTAGAGTGGGTTTAGTGATGTTGATATAGACTCTACCAGTCATTTATGGTTCATCCAACTAGTAGTGTTGAAGAAAAAGCATTTTTAAAGGTGTTGGCTAGGATCTTCCATATAGATTGAGTTTATCGAACTATAAAGGTTGAAGGGAGAGCCACTTCTCCATTAACTGTTTTCTATCACTTCTGTAAGTTGTAGTACCTATTTCTATGTGAGTTAGTTATTCTATTTATCGTATTGATCTTGTTTGTTGTACAATTGTGTGTTTAGTTTTTGAGAGGTTGTAATAGCCTTGTGTAGGCTATGTTGTGATCGCTCAAATTGTGAGAAATGTTAATTAGAACATGTACATATGTTGTTGGAGACAACACTGAAGTGGTTCTGGTGATAACAATAAGGTTTGGAATATAATTTGTCTGTCTATGGTTGTTTAGCCATTAATGCTTCTAGTGGATTAAGTTTCATCTTAAGAGAGGGAGCCTTTCCATGTGTTTAAGGGGAAGAAGGTCCCTAGAAAAATAGTGGTTGTGTGTTCTTCTTTCAGTATTGTTTTTTCATGTCTCCTATTCATGTGAGAGATAGTTGGTTAATGTATTGGATGTAGGAAGAGTGTTGTAGCATTTGGTGACATGTGAAGCTTAGCATAATCTCAATGCATTTTGAAGTTATGAATGAGCAATATCAACTAGATATAAGGACTATGTGATTCAGTTCTAAGGAGGTTTAAGTTATGCGTTCAACTTCCTAGTATTGTTGAACAACAATATGCTATAAAGATATGGGTCAAAAGAGAAAAATCAAGCAAGCCAATAGGAATAACATAAGAGTCATAGCAACGTATGTTGTAATAGTGTATGGAAAGGTTCCATCTATAGTAACGGAGTCAAAAAATCATGGTTGTAACATTGCCGACCCTCCGACCAGTGAAGAGGATGCTACCACACTATGATATAACCTGGGAAACTAGCCCCATGAAGTTTTACATAACTAAAATTGACAAACTGAAATGCTTTGAAGTAAAACATGCAGAGATGCATAGTTATTAAGCATATAGCAGAAGCAAAACCCTACATTCAAGCATTCAACAAGTTCATCATAATTCATTAGACATCAAATATAATTGCAGAGATGGAATAGTCAAGAATACTTATCTTATGCAGTATTCATCCCGCAACCAGCTACGTTCCTACAATGTTCCACCCAACCATAGGCCAGTGTGCTCCTTAATCTCTCAGCAGCACGGCCACCCTTGAGCTGGGCATGATTTCCCCAAGGAATAAAGAACAAGCAAGCTTACACATAGCCAAGAATACACAAATCAGCAAGCCAACCCAGTTGGGTTATCATCCATCAACAAATCATCCAAGCCAACAAAGTTCGAAGACCAACCACTGCATACATGTAGCAAAACAAGTGGTTCACAGCTTGGGCAGGGAAATCCAATTCCTGAGTCGTTCTTGGCCCTATCGTGGCCAAAACGACTCAATAATAGCCACAACAAACCAAAACGAAAAAGAACCCTCATAAAACTAGAAATCATGGGGAAAACAATAGCCACGATATCAACATTCAAACAATGGGAAATACATAGCCCAAAATAGAAGAGGTAATTAGACTCTCATCCTGGGCAGGGAAAACATATACATAGACCACAAAATCCATATGGAAACACACCCCCACAGCAAAACTCATGAATGGCTCCTTCACAGGGAAATCATGGATGGCAGAAAATGACTCCCCAGCTTGCTGCATGAGGAAAATAATGAAGAATCCCAGCCTATGTGTGAGGAGAAGGGAGTGACAATCTCTGCGTGTGGATGGAGCGAATGGAGGAATGGGGGAATGGAGTTGTTTGCCTCCCTTCCCATGTGAAGTGAGAGTCAGATGGTGGAGTGTGCATGTGGGCAAGGGCTGACAGTCCTACCACATACCACTTCCCAGCAATAACTACCCCCAACTAATCAACAGAAGTTTTAATGTGTTAGTTGACTGATGAGACAACGAAAGGTGAGTGAGTCAAAAGGGTTGGTGACAACTAAATGGGTTTAACAGTAGACACATGGCTTTTCCCCATTGGCCCAAGGTTTAATAATTCCCCCTCCTTATCCTTAGGGAACTCATGCCCTTTTCATCATGGTTGCATTGACGTAGCTGGTTGGGTTCATTTTAATTAAAGTGCATATTTACATGATGCCAAAAATATAAGGTGTTGGATAGCACGATATACCATCGGCAATGATTCCAATCACCGAAACATAACACAACCAAATCAATGGTGGGGATTTTTTTTCCTTTAACTCCACACCATGATTAATTACAATATATACATCATGCACCTTTTAATGCAAATGGGGTCAAAACCGGAGTGTTACATTCCCCTCCCCCTTTGAGTAATACCATCCTTGGTGTTCCAATACTTAGGAATACATATACAATTTACACATCCAAAATTTCCAAAATTTTGCAGATCTATCCTATGTTCAATTATTTACTTTGTACATTCAAGACCAAGCCCCTTGGATTCGACAAGCTTGTCATGTTTGTTCTCATCTTTTGGCTCATCCCCAAATCTAGGAACTTTTTGTCTCCTACCCTCTTGATGTTCCCTTGTTGGGCAGTTCCGGTGGCAATGATGTCCTCCGCACCTCCAACATTTCATTGGATGCTTCATCTTTACCTGTTCAATTTCCTTTGATTCTTCATGCCTAGAACTTTTATTAATGGTCGATTGGATGAATTCCCCGTCATTGATCCACTTTCCTTCCCCTTACATATTGCTTCCAGAAGGATTTTTACCTCCTTTTGCAAACCAATAGAGTCCTGCAAAATGTGGTTGTTCATCTCATTCTGCCTTTTCTATATCTTGAGCATCTCTCCAATATTTTCTTGGGTCTTGGCAATTGTTTAAAGGAGACTTCCTGCCAAGTCCAATAGCTTTTGGTCAGCTACCATGATCAATGTGCACAACTGGATTTCACTTTTCTCACCTGTGAAATGCATCATTGTAATTCTGTTAGAGCAAGCATAATATATGCATTAAAATCAGTCAATTAATTGCCCAATTGGCATGGCATTCCAAGTCTTATTGAGGAGACTTTCATACTTTTCATGCCTTCCCAACAAGCACATGAGCTCATTCATGTCCATTCTTGGGCAGGGAATTATCTATTCCAGCATTCACAATTTATTTTAAGCTAATAAACACATTCTATTTTCAGCCATACATGCACTCAACAATCTTTTGTTTTCATAAATTCATAAGTATATGTAGATATATATCTATATATATATATATATGGTGTGGGTTCCAGAATGGAACAAGACAAAGAAGGGAAAAACTCTTGCTCCTCTCTCTTTCCTTTTTTAATTATATATATATATATATATATAATTAAAAAAGGAAAGAGNTTCTGGAACCCACACCACCACTATGGTTTGCATGCTATTAGCCTCTTTCACTTCACTGTGAATGTTGGACCAACCCTTCTTGGCCATGAAACTTAGTGTCTATGGTCTATTCCATACCTCTCAACCATGGAGTCTCTCCACATGGTTTGTCTACAACTCTTACCTGCTAGGGCCTTCACAGTCTACTAGCACCTTCTTCATTTTTGCTCATTTTGAGCTCTTTAGGAAAGTCACATGTCCACATGCATCCCTAGGATGCCCTCATAGTCATCTCTCGCAGCGATACCTATATTCAAACATCGAATGAATTCGCATGTTTAGTTTATTCTCATCATTTTTTTTTTTTTACACCTCTAAACATGAGCTTAGAATATCATAACCAAATCATATAAACATGTATATTTGAAATCAAGAAGCTGCAGAGAATCCAATACTTATCTATATTGTGCGTTTCCTCTCTGGTCCATAGGGTCCTGTTTTGCTTTGCAAGCCTTGGAATCGCCCATGGACTTGGATGTTAGGTCAACATGCAAGCTGCTCCATGACATTGCATGACATCAAATAGTTAATGTCCAGTCAGTACAGCTTCATGCCAACTTGGAAGGAAATATTTTCCACGACCATTTCTAAGTCAAGGCTCTACTATGGAGCGCCCCTAGGCATATAATAGCCCTATTTCAGCAACACCTTCACAACACCTCATCAAATACCCACAAACTCCACAACATCCTTTTATACACATCAACGCTTACACCGCAACCCCTCACAACAACCGTTTACCTTTTCTCTTTAGTGTGCAACACCAAATTGCATTTGTTTATCTTGACAATCATAAGCAATATGGGAAAACTCATCAGTGTTATTTCTCTAAAACTATAACCATATTTCATATCATTCACTATCAAGTATTGGAACACCAAGAGTGTGTCTACTCCCTAGGGTGTAGTCAATATTGGAAACCCTTTCATGACCCAACATTGGGAAATTGTGCACCCCTTTCCGATGTGAGCCATGTAGGCCCTATGCATACTCAAGAAATCTGTCATAATGGAAATAAAATCAAAACATGCCCTAGATATTGAATTTAACAATTAGACATGCATATTCTTAGCTAGGGTCACAGAGCACTTATCCATTTGCAGATACAGTATTCCTTCATTAACGAGGAATGGGGGCTCCCTTCTCCGAGTTGACAGTCCCTTGGTTTTCCATCCCAACTCCTTTTTACATTCCATATCCCACACATATCTTAACGAAATAATCTATACCATCTCACTCATGTTGCTTACCAAACATGTAGTGCAGATGGGACATTTCCAAAATGCCCAATGGAGTTTCACCTGAAACCCATTTCCAAGATAGGGGAAGCCTCCCCATGAAGTTTGGATCCTGCAAGCCATCACACATGGTCTTCCTACAATGTGCACCCCAGGCACATTCATCAAGTAGCCAAACATTCAATCATTATCTACTAACACAATCCAAATTTGATTGTTCCATAACCAAGCAATGGCATTAATAATTAAATTCAATATGAATTTGCAACTCTGCCTACTACAAAAATTGATTTTCTTGGCAATGAGGTGATACTCATTTGTTTGCTTCTTGTAAGTGGCACCACTATGCCAATTATAATTTTATGCTTACTAGCATAACATGAACATCCACTTACAACATGTCCTCCTGACACAATTCTATGCAAGCCAATAGTGATTAGTAGTTGTCAACAATTTCTCAAATCCAAAATTTACAAGTTCAAATTGACAACCCATTCTGCATACAAACTATTTTCACATCCATGAGACTCTTATCATGAGGTTTGGCTCTTTCACATGGTAGATTTCAGCCTTTGCCATGGCCTTACCCACACTACCATGCCCCAAACAATCTACTTGAAATCTGAACTTCAATCAGCCAAACACTTTGTAAGTCTTCATGGATATAACATTTCATTGTTGTAACAATCACTGAAGCATTTTCAAAATTATAGAATTCAAACACTTCCATCTGTTAATCACATCAATATTACCAAAACTCCTTTACTTTACGCAAATCGTTATCATACTAAAATTGTAAGTTATAGTCACATCATCTATGCAAATTAAATGAAATGTTTAGATACTCCTTACTTCAGAGGTGTATCATTTGTACCACCTTTCCCTTCCATAGATCATTCCGGTAGTCAATCGATCATGACTACCCTCTTCATGCATTTACTATTCTGCATTCATAACAACTCTTGAAAAGGATTCTAGAATTATCATCAATTCATCATTTCAGCCATTGGTTGGTCATAATAACACATGCACTATCTCAATGCATTCATGCAATGCATCACAACATTTGCACCCATATTTATGTATTCATATTTACAACATTTACTCAAACTTTTCATATGCATTCATTCAATGCATAACTACAAGATTTATAAAATCTCTTAATGCATATCCACTCAATGCTACCTTGTATTGATTCAGGAATATTATGCATTCAAACATACCATGGCCTAACCATTACTACCTCATATAGGATGCATTGCTATAATCACGACCACCAATCCTTACTTGTTCCGGTTATTAAGTTCATATCAACATTCACGAGGCAGGATATATTTCTATATCAATGTAGTATAAATTTTTAAATAACCGCCTGGTATGAGACCTCTTGCCTTTACCACTCCATGTAATTGTCATAATTAAACCATTACCTGCATGGATCCTACTTACATCCTCGACATTACCAGTTTAGTCGATATCTTGCAGAGGATTGTGGAATTCGCTCTCCATCTTCTTGATCATGGATTTGTTTCCTTATCCCTTTCTCTATAGGGTTGCTGGTCACCTTCATTAACATCAACAACATATTCATCCATGCTCATGTTGTAGTTGGTTTTTCCACCAATACCAACACCAATACAATATTTACCATTAGTGGTTCATTGTAAATGTATAACTCCCACTACTCTTACCAATATGTAATATCCTATGCACGCAAAGAATATCCTCATACATTTTACGTACAAAATTTATAAAATATAAATATAGTTAGAAAGAAAGGGGTTAAGAAATTTTACCTTTCAAATCCCTCATCTTTGCATGGAATTCCTCTTCCACATAATAGTTGGTTCGTCTTCATGGTCTTTGCTACTTCTAGGCATACAATTCTCGGATTTTTCCATATTGACAGCAACATTGTTTGTCAAAACAACCACTAGTACTTTTCTACTCCTCATTCAAACTCTGGTGGTTCTCCACTGTTCTCTGCTGTATACGCTTTCCAACGCCTATCCCCATGCTCCATTTTGACTTTGGGTGTGAAAATCATAGTACTTCTAAAATGACAATTTTCACCAAATCTCTGCATTTTTACACACAACTGTATTTTGGTCCAGGTGCCAACTTCAGCCACTTGTAGGAGCAAATCTAGGAAGATTCAGGAAAACTTTTCTATCGGGCGAAGTCAAAGCATACAACGAGGAACACTCAGTAACTTACAGATCTCGTTTACGATGCACCAATCATTTCTTTTATGAATTCTTGGTTTGACTAATTTGCCCAAAACATAGAATTTTATTTTCACAAGAATGACTGTCTCAGGGGACGACAGGGGTCAAGGGGGCTTGCCCCCTTGTGGCTTCCGCTGAAATATGCTGAGAAATCCCACTTGAAAACTCAAAATTTTCCTTTGTTAAACCGGGTCTCTTCCTAACTAATCTTCCGATGTATTGGGTCCTTAGTTGACTAAGCTTCCAATGTATCGGGTTGCTAGTTGACTAAGCTTCCAATGTATCAGTGGACCGATCCTCTAATTTTCTTTGACGTGTCAGTGATCCAATCAACTAAATTTATCCGACATTTCGGAGGTCCGATCCTCTAAAGTTTTCTTGACGTTTCAGCCCGCTCTTCCTCTGGCCTCTGACAAATCGGATGACAGATCCTCTAAATTTCTCCGACGTTTTATGTACTTAGAAAATTTTCGAAATATTTTCTTCTTCCTTCTAACACTGCATCGGCTGCTCAATCGTCTAAATTTTTCAGACGCTTCCAGCTCTTCAGAAAAACTTCTCCCTTCGTCCGTCGCCGCATCAGCTGCTCAATCAACTAAATTTCTTTGATGTTTCGACGGTCTTCAGGAGATCCCTGCCGACACTTCGGCTCCCTCTTCACTTTTTCTCCACCGGCGGCATCGAAAGTCCTTGCATCTAAATGTGCCAACGTTTCGGCGGTCTTCAGCTAAAGCCTTCCGATGATCTCAACACTTAGAAAATTTCTGAATTTTCACCTACGTCATCTCAATCATGTACTCTCTGTCGCCGCTATTGCATCTCAAACCTGCAAACCCAACCGACATATCGGCTCCATCTTCCTTTTCCTACCGATTTATCGGTGCCTTCATACTTTTCTAGCCACTTCGTTGGCTTAGATTTCCTCTATCTCTCACCGCCACCGGGGTCTATATCAGAGGGTCTTCCAACTAAGCCTTCTGACGTTCCGATGGTCTTGACACTTAAAAAAATTTCTTGAAATTTTTCCTGCCATTTTCTCATTGGTTCTACTGGGGAGAGGGAAACCTTCCTCTTTCACTCCATCTTCACACCCCATTAAGGCCCATGCTGCAGCATGAGATCCGATACCAATCTGTAATGCTCCCGACCCTCCGACCAGCGAAGAGGACACTACCACACTATGATATAACCCGGGCAACTAGCCCCATGAAGTTTTACATAACTAAAAACTAACAAACTGAAACGCTTTGAAGTAAAATATGCAGAGATGCATAATTATTAAGCATACAGTGGAAGCAAAACCATACATTCAAGCATTCAACAAGTTCATCATAATTCATTAGACATCAAATATAATTGCAAAGATTGAATAGTCAAGAATACTTATCTTATGCAGTATTCGTCCCGCGACCAGCTACGTCACTGCAACATTCCACCCAACCATAGGCCAGTGTGCTCCTTAATCTCTCAGTAACATGGCCACCCCCGAGCTGAGCATGATTTCCCCAAGGAATAAGGAACAAGTAGGCTTACACATAGCCAAGAATACATAAATCAACAAGCTAACCCAGTTGGGTTATAAGGCCATCAACAAATCAGCCAATCCAACAAAGTCCAAAGACCAACCACTACATACACGTAGAAAAAAAAGAGGTTCACGGCTTAGGCGGGGAAATCCGATTCCTAATTTGTTCTTAGCCCTATCATGGCAAAAACGACTCAATAATAGCCACAACAAACCAAAACGAAAAAGAACCCACATCAAACCATAAATCGTGGGGAAGACAATAGCCACAATATCAACATTGAAACAACGAGAAATACACAGCCCAAAATAGAAGAGGTAATCAGACTCTTAGCCTGGGCAGGGAAAACATATACATAGACCACAAAATCTGTATGGAAATACACCCCCATAGCAGAAGTCATGAATGGCTCCTTCACAGGGAAATCATGGATGGCAGAAAACGCCTCCCCAGCTTGCTGCGTCAGGAAAATAATGAAGAATCCCAGCCTATGTGTGAGGAGAAGGGAGCGACTATCTCTGCATGTGGATGGAAAGAATGGAGGAATGGGGGAATGGATTTGTTTGCCTCCCTTCCCACATGAAGTGAGAGTCTACTGGTGGAGTGTGCATGTGGGTAAGGGCTAACAGTCCTACCACATACCACTGCCCAGCAATAACTACCCCCAACTAATCAACAGAAGTTTTAATGTGGTAGTTGACTGATGAGAAAAGGAAAGGTGAGTGAGTCAAAAGGGTCAATGACAACTAAATGGGTTTAACAATAGACACATGGCCTTTCCCCATTGGCCCAAGGTTTAATAATTCCCCCTCCTTATCCGTAGGGAACTCATGCCCTTTTCATCATGGTTGCATTGACGTAGCTGGTTGGGTTCATTTTAATTAAAGTGCATATTTACATGATGCCAAAAATATAAGGTGCTGGATAGCACGATATACCATCGGCAACGTTTCCAATCGCCGAAACATAACACAACCAAATCAATTGTGGGGCTTTTTTTTTTTCTTTAGCTCCACACCACGATTAATTACAATATATACATCATGTACCTTTTAATGCAAATGGGGTCAAAACCGGGGTGTTACAATGGTGATGATAAAGTCCAAGTTCAATATAATGGGAGTAGCATAGATCTAGAAACAACCCTACATATGACTAGTAAATAATTTTGAAATTTGGATTTCTATGATGCAAGTGTTCCCTCATCATGAAGATTTATGGAATAGTGTTTGAATTATTTGATTAACAATGTGATGAGGCAAGGGATGCTTTCATTGAACAATATTTGGGTGAAGCTATTTTTTATGTATTTTTTCAAGAAACCACTCGTAAATAAGCATGGGAAAATATCATTATGGATTTTTCTATAAGGGGAGCAATATTTATCAGTAGTATGTTGAGTTATTTTTCGTCGAGGAACTAATAGAAACAATGATTAGTCACATCTCGAAGATGATTGCATAATTTCCTTTGTAGGAATCTATACCTTGGTGAATCCATCGAGTTTTATTATTGATAATGACCGTGATTATGTTTCCTATAAAGAAACTAGTTTATCCCATTGTGCATATGAATATGTCAATTATAGAAATGCATATGAGCTTCACATGTAGTATGGCATGATCTAGTGGACCCAATAATTCCTATTGATGATGAAGCTACTGCTCAAGAAGCAATAAGTTCTATTGAAGATACTCTTTACGATGACATAATAAATTCCACTATCCAAGTGGATGATGATGTGCCTCATTCCATAGTATTTTAATCAATGACTTATTTTATTTTATAGGTATAGTGATCTCGTCTAAATTTCTAAACAATGAAAATCCAAAAGACTTAACACCATGGATGAAGATTGCAACCAAGTTGGAGATGATGTAAGAAGAAATCAAGAATTCAAGTTCAGGAATGAAGTTGCTCCAAGATAAGACAATAAAATGCTAGAAATCCCACTGAAGTAGAGGAACATGAGAATGAATTTTTGGCATGTAGGTCATACACATAAGAAGATGGGAAGGGAAACAAAGTTGAATGTGTAGTAGTATATGATGAGCAAAATTTATTTGACAAAGAGATGTTACAATTAATTTTAGAAATGAAGATAATCAATTATATTTTAATAGTATATATATCCCTCTTAGACAAGCAAGTCAAGTAGATGACCATGAATAACATGAAGAGAATCCAACAATGGATGCCATCGATTATATGATTGGTATTGAGAATGTGGAGTCTAAAGACGTACCAAAGTGACTAGTGCAAGAAGCTATAGAGAACATCCTCGAGAAGGAAGAGGATGTAGAAGATGGTACTGAAACCTTTTCCTAGATATGCCTACAAAAGTGCAAAAGGTACCAGATGCATGGGATATTGTAGGCATAGGCATATAAGGAGAGATAGAAATCATTGTAATGTTGTGAGTGAAGATGATGATTAGGTTGTTGAAGTTGAAATGAAATTTGATGAATATCAAGATGGGGGTGAAATCCATAAGGTTGTAATTGAGGAAGCTATGGAGGATATTGTAGAAGAAATGCCATCCTATGAGTAGTTTAATGTTAGATTTGTTGAAAATGAAGAGATGAAGATCATTAAAGGAGACAAGGTTGATTGAAGAGTTTAAGAATGTAGTGAGCAACCTCTTTGAGGATGATGAATCTGCAGTAATGTGGGAGGTTGCAATGAAGAATGAAAAAAAAGAATATCTTGTTTTTACTAATGGCCCAAGTGAGTATGTAGGTGTTTTAAGAAGCCATGAAAATGAAAAAGAGAACCTTGTGGTTGTGCATGATGAAGAAGAATTCCTAGAAGTGGAGTTTGTTAATAGATCAATCTAGGTGAAAGGGATAGAAAGTATGTTGTTTGGAAAAGTTGCAAATTACCTCATATCAAATGATAGAGAGTTTAAAACCATGGTTTGTTGTCTCTGTTAGCGGCATGGTTCTATTGACAGAAGTTATGAAAGTAAGGCAAGACGAGAGAGTGGTTATAGATCTATCTGATGATGAATCCCTAAGACATAAGGTGAAATGCAGATTTATAATGAAAATCGTGATAAGATGAAGATGAAGAGGTCATTTCCATATGCCTAGTTCAATGTTTGGCATTGCAGAGGGAGGAATAAAATGACTTTTTAAGTTTAAAAATTTTATCATGTATTTGTTTTTGTTTATCCCTCTTCTATAGAGTTTGCTCTAGCAACTTGATTTTTTTGTTTATAAGTATCAATGATAATTATGTTGGATGAATCTTGAGGCTGATTTAGCATCATGTTTGCAGTGATTTTGGTTTCTAGATTCATGGAAGCACCCAAAAAACTCGTTATAAGGTTCATTGGTTTTTGGGAGTTATATTGCGCCAGTTAGCAATGGAGGTCAGTTACTTGTTTTTTTATTGAAGAATTAATTAAGGGAAAGAGTGTTGGATGCAATTAATTATCCAATACCTGTACCAAACCATTCAAGTCAAGATGGCCGAGTTGAAGTGTGGTAGGTTGAAGGGATCAAGGTTGGTTCAATATGAATAGAGTTAAATGGGGTAGTTAAATATATGAAATTGAGATCGCAAAGAAAAGATCAATTTTATTTGAGGTGGTTTAGCCATGAATCAGTTCAGCTAGCCCGGAAGGTTTGTACCTGCAGTAGGGTAACCCAAACATCAAAGAATATTTGTAGGTAAGAGTAATAGTGTTGCATTCTGTAGTGTTTGAAAGTTAATGTCTTCCCACCGAGTTGAATGACATCGCATGGATTTTCATAGCAAAAACCGCGAAGAAGGAGAAAAAATGGCTAAGTGTCGAAGTTAAAGTGCATCTCAATAGCTAATCAGAAGGTAAAAGGTGGAAACATATGGTTGGACGTTGGGAGCTTACAAAGGAGTTGAAAACATGTTGCTCATTTTGAAGTTTCCATGGAGAGAGTTCGATATATCAGAACGAAACCTGTGGTAATAGGAGAGTGGGCATCAGAGGTCACACGGAAGAGTTAAAAACAAATAATTTTGAAGGCTCAATAAGGATCCCTATCATGGTGAAAAGTGGTAAAACCTGATAGGATATTAGAGAAGTTGAAGCAAAGGTGCTCGATATGAATCCCAACAAAAATGTTGGATAAAGAAAAAAAATGCCACAAGATGAGTTGTCGTCGTTGTTTGATATTAGAGGTAACAATAGGGAGTTGTCTAAGTAGGGTGGATTTTTGGTTGATTTTTAGTGTGGATTCTGTGAATTTAACTTACAAAATTTTGTAATTTTTCTTGTTTGTTGGGTTATTTTAAGTGCAGAAATGAAATCAGGGGACACAAAAATCTCTAAGGTCTCACACTCTAAGATCTAACAATATTTTTGCAGGTTTTGAAAATTTCGTGAAGATTTATAACCAGAAACTAATAAAAGTCAGCAAGAAATCGAGAGAAAATCGTCCCCTACTTAAACAACTCGGTAACACGGTAACAATAGTATAACTCAAAAAGAGGCCCAAAATATGAAGTCTGACTGCATATTAGATCTAGTGGAGTATCAGAATCAGTGGAGTTGCTTGAAGGTGCCAGTTAGTCAAGGTCCGATGAACTGCTTGAAGGTGCCAGTTAGTCAAGGTCCGATGAACTGCTTGAAGGTGGCAGTTAGTCAACAAAGAGGAGTTTTTTAGATAGGTTATGTTTTGTGCAGTGGAGTTTACAAGTCGAGGCCGTGGAAAAAACATCCAAAGGATAGGTCCAAGAAAGCAGTTCTGAGCGAACACATGGCAAAGAATCGTAGTTAGGTTCTTGAGTTGTGCACGGAAGTGTAGTTTGTGAAAGGCCAACAGGAAAGGACTGACATACAGCCATAGGGTGACGCTTGGAATTAGTTTGGAGTATTGTTTTGGAGGTTAATATATAGGTGTAATTTTTTTTCACATGTGAATGTTTGGGCTTGAACTTACTTCACATGTTTGGGCTTGAACTTACTTTTATGTTAAGATTTAGAAGGAATTGATCATGTGTCTGTTTTATGTTAAGATTTAGAAGGAATTGATCATGTGTCTGCTCCATTATAAAGATGATCTGAACTAACCGATACATCGTCTCCATCAAGACCGGCTAAATTTTGAGATGCAAATGAAAGTCAATGGAAAAATCAATGGATAAATCAGATAATAGTATTTTGCCACACAGTTTCGTCACCATGTTTGTAATAGTATTTTGCCACACAGTTTCGTCACCAAGTTTGTAATAGTTTCTGGAAATTCCGATTGCCGTGAAAAAGTTTCTATTAATTTGTTGTGTACTCTATGTGTTTTGTGAACAGAAAGTTTGTAAACTTGTCTGTGTGTCCATCGGTTTGATGGTTTTAGCTCTGTGCTCTTTCTTTGGTGTTTTACAAAGTCATTTCAGCAGAGCAATGCTACTTGACCAATGTTGAAGAGTGTAATCTCACCTATAGTTAGTTTGTTAGTAAGTTAGGTCAAGCTACTATTGTCATTTGTATTTCCTATTTCACAACCAATAACAAGGCCACATCAGCAGTAGTGCAAAAACCACACGGAAATGTACCAAATTCTTCGCATAAAAGAAAAAGTAGTATTGGCGATTTCTATCCTCACTATCTGATAAGGATAGCAGGATACATCAATCTAGTCGACATTAACGTAACCATAAAAAAATTCTTCGAAAAGCAAGTTGGTTGACTGCAAATCCATTGAATTTCTGTTAAGAATTTCAATAAAGTGGAGATTCATCAGCCAATGTAAAGCAAGATGATTGACTGACTGCAAATCCATTGAATTTCTGTTAAGAATTTCATTAAAGTGGAGATTGATCAGGCAATGTAGCACTTTTTTCATGGAAAAAGCAGGTATCCTCATCAAACGAATGGAACGGGTCCCATTTTCGATACATACTTCACAAGAATAATGTACCAGAGTCAAACGATGGGTCCCATTCCCTTCTATTTCAATGGATTCTTCGTATCATGACTTATGTTTATCTTACATTCCGGGCTCGCATTAAAGTTCTATTTCAATAGATTCTTCATATCATTATTTAGGTTTATCTTACTTACCGATCATGTAACATTCCCAATATTTCCAGACCTATAAATTTGAAAGGTATTTTATTTTTTCGTCATTGTATCATAATTCAACCCTGAATATGGAAAAAAATATGATTGTATTCAACTCCGAATATGGATAAAAATATGATTCTATACAGAAAAATGCATAACAAAAACAATTTACTAATAAAAAAAATCTTTATATATAATTTTTATAAACAAATATACAATAAATATACATCTATTTATATAATAAAATTAAACATATATTTTTAAATATATATATATTAAATTTGAACAACCTGAGATTTAACCAGAGTTATTAATAATTATTATAATAAAAAATATAAAATTAAATAATATTTTTGTTTTATAATGTTTTTAAATTATTAAATATTTTTTTTTAACTGATTTTAAAATTTAATTTTTCACTAATTAAATTCTATATCAATACCTATGACGAATTTCCTTAAACTAAATACTAATAAGGGCAAATCACGCTATTGTATTTTCATAGCCTATTCCACAAACAAATCAATCCATTAATTTTGTACAAGGAAATACAAGATTTAGATTTTATTTACATAAGTTTATAATTAAAAATTTAAGATCCAACACATTCAAAAGTTTTAAATAAAAGAATATAACAAAATTATATAAAAATATATACTAATTTCAATAAGATAGTATGAATTTTTTTAATTTTTAAACGCATCAAAATCAAAATCAAAATAAAAAAATCAAAATATCTTTATCAATCATTATCATTAAATAAATTAAACTCAAATTTTCAACAATAAAAAGTTTTCCGTTAAATTTTAATTTAAACTTATTTAAATAATCAAAATACTCAAATTACTTTAAGAACACGTGGCCAAAGTTGTGTCCATTACCCTAACAACCATATGGTTTCATCACTTACGCTAACAAATATTGGAAACATAATATTTCGTTCATTTCCCATCGCAATTTTCAATAGCCAAACAGTATAGCAATCAAGGCCACACTTTCAGATTTTATATTTTATAAATGCGATTTTAAAAAAAGTTTTAGATTTTATATTTTCAAAGTCCACTAGAATATTTGAAAAACAATATTTTATAATGTGGGAATATTTATATTAAATAGTTAGTTTATATTTATTTAAATTTTAAAGAATAAAGGATAAATATTATGAAGGTTAAATATTTTGTTTGAAATATAAATATTTAAAAATATTTTGAAGTTGAATGAAATTTATTTTTCAAAATGCTTAATATATTTAGAATTAAGATAAATATATTGTTTTATAAATTTAGAATTAAGATAAATGTAGATTGATTCAAAGTGTAAACTAAATTCAAAGTGACCATCAAAATAGTTTAATAAGAAGCTTTGAAATAAAAATAAATCTTTGCTTTTCCTTCTTTCCAATATTAATATTTTTTTTAAACATCAATTTTGGTGCTTCATGAAGTAGAGCAAGAAATATCCACTCATAAAATGAAATAGAGAATAATTATATAGACTAATGAAATATAAGCTAATGGGAATTTAGCATGGAGGGTTGTACTTAGGATTATGGGAGATTGCAATCAACATCCAATTGATCCAATTTTGAGCTCACGAGATATTTTGTTTTAGATTTATAAGCACTCATGTCCATTAAAAGCTAGAAAAGCAGCTTATATGACTTCCAAATTCATATTCTCAACATATAGTTTTATCTAAAAATTTAAACCCAAAATAAAATAATCAAAATTACCCAATGTTTATACATTGAAATCAATGCACTATTGATTCAAATTCACACCATTTACACCTTTGTAGTTCGAGATGTTGAAACCATGTCACCTAATTATTCATGATTTCATTTCAATCTACACTACATTCTATGTAATATAATGAATCAATTTATTTTAACTCTAAGATACTTCCCTAACTTCTCGATTTTTTATTAGTCTACATGGAATTTGAATTTCTTGTTCTTTTTGTACGGTTGATACTTGGACACCAAGGCCTGGGTAGAGAAATGCAGATAAAATGAAACCAAACTAATTAGAGTGGGAATAAAATTAATATATATTAATTAATATAACAATTCTGAATATAAGCATATCACATAGTTTCATGTAAATTAGTAATCGTTATTTGATATGTTGAATTTATTAGTTATTATGACTAATTTGGAAATTAGCAATGATATGTGATCTTGGAGTCATCATTTGTAATGAGCTATGGGCTATAATATTGGAGTTCTTATTTTTAATGATCTTGCAGAGGTGAGTAACCCTAAGGAATGAGTTATCTAGCTAGAAGATGTTTTGGATAATTCTCGTTGGATAACATTCATTTTATTTCTAAAATTCAACTAATTTGGTTTCCAAAACGGGATAAAATTTTGCATAGTTAAATGCATCCCCTGAGGATCCATGAGATTTAAAAAACATGAGAGAAAACATTGCACAATAATACACACAAAAAGTTTTATTACATTATTACACTCAGATACAATAGGTTTATATAGTTGGTCTTAGATCCAACTTATTCAAAACATGGGGATAGAACTTGAGAGAATATCTCAACCACACAATAAAATATGATTTAAGATCTCTCCTATATCAAACAAACTTAAACCAACTGTAATTTAGTTATTATCTCCAACATCCCACTTTTATGGTTCCATTGTAAAACTTACAATACTAAATCACAAATTACAATACTTGTCATATGTATGATTGTTTGTCTGGATGTTTTTCATTAGCACTTACACCCACTCTGCAATCTTACGATTTCTGCTCTTTTCTTCACCATTATTTTGATCTTCCCACTGGATTCATTTAAAATATAATTGCTTGTTACCATCAATGAAGCAATTGAAATGATCAACAATATTGACATACTCGTCTTGTCATGGCTTCTACAATAGATTTGTCAAGTAATGAATGATCCTATGGACATTCCTCCATCTCTTAGATACTTAGCTTTTGACTATCCATCAGTATATAGGAGAATAATTTGAATATAGGATGTATTCAGAAATTGATCAAACAACTTGACCTTTTACACACAGCCATAACATTAGTGGAAAATGAGAGATTAGTGACTAGGAGACAAAAAAATTTGGTCACCACAGTTTTTTTCAAGGGATAAATGACCAAAATTGATAAATTTAAGTGAGCTAACTAAAAAAGACCAAGATAAATGACCACTTTTGGTCATGGGATAAAAACCAACTAAAAACGACCAAGATAAATGACCAAATTTGGTCATAGGATATCTAGACGAAAAATGAACACATAACAATTGATCATTTATTTGGTCATTTTTAGTTGTCACTCTGGCAATGAAAATATTACAAATTTGACAATGAATTTGTACATTTTACTAAATTATAACATATATAAAATATATATTTACACGTCCCTATATTTGCGCACTCCTCCATGTCTTATTCTATTGAGTGCTCATCATATGCTTGTGCCACTTTATCTCACGATTCCTTGGTTTTTGAAAGTCCCTCCATAGCTTTGAGCACTAGCTCCTCTATAGTTTCTTGGAATTCATCCAACTGAGCAATCCTACGTTGGTGTCATTCCCATGCCTTGTTGACATGTTGTTGTAGTTCTTTCAGTTCATATTCCTTGGTCGCCTGCACAATTGGGGGCATCGTCCTAAGTGATCCCCTCATCGCTATCATATTTTATTCTTCCTAGCTTAGTTGTGTACCCAATTGTTGTAGTTGTTCATCTTGGACAACACTCATCCAATATTGTGTCATTTCCTCTGCATTGGGTATCTATTTCCATCTCTTCTATCTGTGTTGTCATGATTTCTATTTTACTTCTTCGCGCTTCTAGTTTCTCCAGCGGTGTACTTGGTACTAACCGTGCTTGCAGTTCCTCATTCTCTTTCCTCAAATCGATGATTATTTGTCCTAGTCACAACACTTTTTCCTCTGCAAAGATATCCAAGGTAATATCCATAGTTTCTTCACATGCAACCGAGATTCCTCTCTCCATTCACTTCATGTCATCGAAATCCTTGGCCTTTTCATTCATTACTACCACTTCCTCTGTATTCATTTGTTGAATATTTTCCTTTGTCGTCATTACATTCTTTCGAGACTTGACCAATTGGTCATGCACTATCTCCTTGCGATCTTGAATTTCATGACTCGCTTCACTACGGAGTCTAGCAACCATATGCATCGAAATCTCATTAATGTTGAGGATTATTAAGTCGAATTTATGGAGGATGGCATCGACATATTTGTTCCCTATTGTAAGTAATTGCAATGAAATCTCTATCATTCACACTGTCTTGCTGATACTTACCTTAGATGCTCTTTGTAGAGGATATTTCTATGCTACCCTTGTCTCTAATACTTCATTTTCCAGGGATTGCAATAGTCCATTTACTTAGTGAAAGAAACTTGTAGCATGTTTCCTTACCCGTTCTTGGATTTCCCTGGTCGTCGTAGTAATTGCGGCCATAATATTTCTTACTTGTTCATCGGATAATCTCATAGTACTGCTCCTCTCACCTAGTTCAAATTGGTGCTTTGTATGCATATCTTCCTGCTCCTTATCTAGCTCCGATTTCGATGAAGTTGATAATGAATTATTCTCCAAGTCCTTGTCAAAATCCTTCTTCTGCTCCTACACAATTGAAATTTATGGTGGTGAACCAAAGACCGAGAATTCGTTAATATTGACTGTAAATTTCCATTGTAGTGGTCATTCATCAATGATGGCATTCAGTTTTTCATCGGCCAACTTTCACTATGTTTTCATCCACTGATGGTATGGGTTGCGTCGTGCCTAAATTTGGATGGCATGAATACCAATTTCTAGGCGTGCAAGCCTCCTATACTTTGCCGCAACCTCATAGTTGAGTCATGGGAATTTTCCTATCGCTCCCAGAGTCCATCGAAATATAAGTAGAACTAGACATTGCTATCTGTTTTCTGTGCCTTTTCGGTGATCACCCATATATTCTAATACCACACTCCTTCACATGTTTTTACATCTTCGACATCATTTCTTGATAATAATTAGCTTCCATCCAACCCACAAGTGCAATCAATATTAGTAACCATGAGTAGGTGAATGGCCTTCTTCCCTCCTTTTCTAGTACATCATCTTCCATCAATTGGTTAAACAAAAATAGAGCCCTATTCATCTGAACTCCTACTACCCATTGCTCCGCGTAGGCGATAACTCCCAATAAGGACTAGTTTAGCCGATTCTTGTGCATCATTTTTACAGCCAGTAGCTTTGCTGCAATTCGATCTCCCTTGTCATTAATAGTGCTAATGACATAGCTTGTATTTTCGTGTACTACATCATACTTCTTCTTTAGCCTTGCCATCAACCTTTTGTCATTTTCCTTCCCTCTAAACTATTGGGATGGATCGAACCCTGTCTTGGGAAAGCCGATGATCTGTGATATTAGATCAACCATAATAGGTAATTTTGTATCCATCCATAGATAGCCACCATGGAAGAATGACATCACCTGCTTCACATAGGTGTTAACCTCCACTGAGCGCCCAAAATGTGGCATGTCAGTGATGGTCATCATCCTTGACCAGTGCAACCGCAATTCCCATTGCGCTGGTTCTCTTGTAAGGGGACCCTTTTTCACCTTATGCTCGATGTTCGTATTTTTCCTTGGTGCATTTTGGATATGCCATAATGTCATGTTCATTGTATCATAGCTTCTAGAACCACGGGACGATGTTCATTTTGACATGTATCACCTTCAGTGTTGTTGGCATATTGATGCTATATTTATGATTCTTGTTGATTCGTACCACCGGCACTCCTGGCTCTCATAGTGGTACATACCACGAGATATGGCCTACTATCGAACCTTTCCACATTGTTGAGTCCTCCCCTCTTGTCCTCGATGGGCCATCTTCTGCCTCGGCTACCCTTGTTGAACTACAAGTGGATTGGATCTATTGTGTCGAAGAGGTTGGTTGATTTTCACCCCTCTTCTTCTTCGGTGGTCGTATTAGTACATCCTGAGTATTTGGCTTCTCTTCAACTATCGACAAATTTTGTACTGATGATCCCTACGTGTTGTCACTCAAAATTGTTAATGACATAGCTCCCTTTATACTTCTTCTTCACTCATCGTTTCTCTACTATACTTGTATTTTCTCTAATTCATCCTCTCAATGCTTACAATGATGCAATCCATGCCTCCTGGTCGATTCTTATAGCTTTATATATTTCTCTCATGCGAATGATTTTGGTCATCATTTCCAAGTCCCTTGAATATTGACCAAATCCATTGTCAATTCTACAATCCAACGGTCTGATATATCAATAAATGCACGTCTTTTCTTATTGCGTCGTTGTTTGTTGGGTTTAATTGATGTATTTACTATCTGATTTGACCATGTCATGCCTCATGTGCTATCGTCGAGCTTCATCCTTTGTTGTGATTTGTCTTTCCTTTCATGTCAAACCCTTTTGTTGTGATTTGTTTATCCTCTTTGTTTTCATTTCTGCGGGTTTCATTGGTGTCACACCTTCCTATTTCGATAGGGATTTATCCAAATTCCAATTACTAGTTTCAGTAGCAATGCTCCAAATAACTATCATTGTTGTACTGCACCTCCATCCGCGAGGAAATGAATAACATAGGATACTAACCAATGCATTAGTAGTTTACCTAGGTTCTTTGCAAACTTGTTGTCATATAGGAGAACCATATCTCTGTGCTGAAATTACTTTTCTTTTACATGGTGGTCATTCCATGCATTATGTCGATCATTCTCTACTTGTTGGTGAAATCTTGCGATGAACTAATCCTATTCGAGTTGCAATAACTACGTTAAACTTTCTTCAAGTATTTCTTCATAACTCATGCATGTAGTTTCTGCTATTAGTAGGTTGGGAATGATGTATTGCATCGACATTAGCTCTTCGTATACATAAACGAGCTTGAATGGTGTTTGTCACGTTAATCCTTTGCATGTTTTTCTATAGTCCCATAATATCACATGGATTTTCAAATCCCAATCATCATGTTTTGCGTTGAATACCTTTGTTAGAGCATGTTCTAATACCTTGTTGAACGCCTCAACTGCTAAATTCACTTGTGGGTGATATGGAGTACTCTTCTTGTGTTGTATATGAAATTCCTCATTCCTCACACTAATCATCCGATTGACAAAGTGACTTCCTTGTTCACTCATCAATATCTTGGGACAACCAAATTGAGTAACCACATTGTTGAATAGGAACCTAGCTTTTGTCGTAGCTGTACAATTTGTCACCATTGTTTCCTCTTCCCATCGTGTGAAGTATTATGTCATCGTGATGATATATTGCACACCTGTTCGGTTTCCTAAAGCATTGGTGGGTCCTACAAAATCCATGTCCCATTTATCAAATGGTTGTAGCGTTATATCGAGTACTTGTGGCATCTCGTCCCATCGTGACAGATTCCTCGTCCTTTGATAGACGTCGCAACTTTTAGCATAATCTATGGCATCACTGTGCATTTTCAACCACCATAACCTACTGTAGAGTATCTTTCTAGAGTTTGTGCGAACTCCATAGTGTCCTCCTACAATTATGTCATGTGTTTCTACCAACATTCTCTCCTGCTCATGTAGCAGAACATACCATTGTAGAATTTCATCCGGTCCCATTTCATAGAGTTGTCCTGCGATCAGCTGGAAATATGTAGCTCTGACAACCAATTGATTCTTCTGAATCATGGTGAATTCCTCATGTGCTTTTTCTATCATCAAAATTGGACAATTTGTTCATAATGGTCATCCACCATTCTAATTATAAATAACTGCACATCAAGTAAGTCATCCTCAATGGTACTTGGTTCATCACATATTTATATCCTTAACAGATGATCAAGTCCTACATTCAACCTCCCTGGCTTCACAATGATCTCAAAATCAAACTCTTGAAATAGTATTAATCATCAAAAATTATTCTCCCCCAACACAGGCTTATTAACTAGGTACTTCAGTGCTAAGTGATCCATAAACATTTTGAAATGCACTACCAACAAGTAGTGGTATAACAATTGTAATGCATACACCATTTCCAATCCCTCTCTTTATGTCATTGTGTAGTTTCTTTCCTTAGTGGATAACATCCGACTTGCGAATGCGATTGGGTGATCGATATCTCCTTCTCTTGGTTGAGCCAAAATCAATCCTAATGTGAATGATGAAGCATTGACATGGACATGTACCTAATTCATCTAACCTAAAAAGACTAATATTGGCCCTGTGAACATTTTATGCTTCAAAGTATCAAGGCTTCTTTGACATTCATCATTCCATTCAAGCTTCACATCGTTATTCAACATTTTCTCTATTGGTGTTGTGATCGAAGTGTATCCCCTTATGAACTTTTGATAATATCCCATGTGACGTAGTGTCTCCCTTCATTGTTTCACTGTCATTGGTACTTGTAGTCTGACAATTACTGCAATCTTGGGAGGATCAACCAACATTCCTTCCTTGCATACAAAATGTCCCAACAAAATCCCAAATGGAGCACAAAATAAACTTCTTTAGATTTAGCAATATTTGATGATGTCAACATATTTCTAACATTACTCGAAGGTTTGTAGTGTGGTATTTTATCAACCCATAGACGGTCTAGTCATCCATGTAGGATGCCAACAATTTATGAATGAAGTACTTAAATGTAGTGATAACTATCCTTGAGAAAATTACAGGTGCATTCTTTAGATCAAACGACATCACCCTGTACTAAAAACATCCCCAATCTATTACGAAAGTGATCTTGTTCCTATTATCCTTCACAATCCTTGTTTGGGGGTAACCTGAAAAATCCATCCATGAACGAATAGATTTCTTGTCCTCTGGCGCCTTTCAATACTTCGTCAATGAACATTGTTGGGAACAGATCATGAAGACTTGCGTCATTCAAATTCCTTAGGTCGATGCAGATTGGAATTTCCCCCATATTTTTCTCTTGTACCTCCATCGAATTGATCCATTCTGACTCTTCAACATGTTTGATAATGTTGGTATGCATCATATGTTCTAATTCATCTTTGACACGTTCTTTGTACCTTGGGTTTGTTGCCACCTTTCACACACCTGGGTCACATGGCATAAATCTTCAAGCCACTTGGTGTGTCCTTGGGGACAAGTCTCGAGTCAAGGCTGTCACCTTGTTCTTGACTCCTCCGTTTAGGCTCAACTCCTAATGAAGCCAAGGGGGGTATACCCTATTAAGTTACTAATGATAATTACTTAGTATGGTGATGTTAAACTGAATGAGTTACTTAGGAGTTTTAGATTTAACTATAGACAATCAAAGATGGCAAGATACAAAAATGAACACACGAAAGCATAATGCTAAGACACAATATATACATAAAGCAAGAAAATAACCAGTGCTTTAGAATGGAGTCAAAAAATAAGATCAATTTACTTGCATGTACTTGGAGTGAGTGTTTTGTGATTGCCTCTTGGTATGTTTTAAGTTAAAATTGAAGTGTGAGTTGATTAAAATTAGGCAAAGGGGGGACTCTAGATATACCCTAGAGTACTTGGAGTATGTCCAAAACTAAACCTTCACGGCTACCCGCGAGGAATATGTGGGCTGAAATGGAGTCTCTGGGTCTATTGTTCATAACACACCCATTAGGGTATGACAGAGATCAGCACCCCGAGGTCATTTTTTAGAAGTTCCCACTTCCTTTTGGTATTTTTCCGCCGTGATGGTTCGATTTAGGTGTTGGATTTTCACCTGTTGGTTTGTTAATTTGGGAGAGTGAGTCCTAATTATACTAGTCACTCAAGTGCTCTTGATACAGCTTGACTTATCGGACGAACCGTAACCAAGTGTAGAGCATACACACTAGAGTCTTGTCAATTTTAGTAATTTTTAAACTGGGTGTTCTTGTTTAAAAGAAAACCCTCCAGGAACCTCTTTCGATCCAAGTGGATCTCAATCGGGGAATCGATGAAGGTTTAATTTTATAATAGCTGAAAAACAAATGATCAAAAGAAAACAGATACACAATTCTAGTTTTCTAATTAGTCCTACCACGAATCTCTTTCCCCTTTCGGGTCAATCGGGAAATTGTGGGGTAAGTATTAAGATTACTTTGAAATATAAACTATGGAATATGAAATTAATAATAAAATAAATTATACTACCCTGTAGATTATATCAATGCTAGTTTGAAAAGAAATGAGCAAAAAGAAACAAAAAGGACACCGATGCAAATCCCCCCACGGGGGATGGGGAATGGCCTCGAAAGAGCCTATTCAAAAAATAATTTTATTAACAGCGGTTACAATATCAGATAACTGATATAATTTCTCTTGATCCTTATATGGATTGAAATCAAGAGATTACAAGATGCGAAAGTCAAAGGTTTTAGTTAAATGGGAGACCCTTGGGGGGATTTGAATGCTCCCGAGGACACTTCCGAATAGCGGCATCCTTTATTTTATGTTACACCTGCTAAAAACCCAGCAAGCATGTTAGAATAAAATATTCCCAAAAGCACTTTAAGATTACCTTTGGATCAGCCTACCTTAACTCATAAAAGATGAAGTTAAAACTAGCTAAACAAGTGAAAAAGGAACCAAGGAAAGCAAGCTTTCCTTGGGATCTTGTCTTGCTGTTTGTGCAGCCAATGAAATATGCACTGATTGCTGGATTTATCTTTTATAACAGAAAATATAAATCTAATGCATGCAAGCTACAAGTTTTCTTTAAATTTCCATGCAAAAAGGACGATTTCCCTAAAGCTAGATGTAGAATGCTTATGAAACTTTTTAACTGCAAGATCTAGACTATGGGATTTGATAAGATAGATCTATGTTGGAATTACTTTTAAGATGATAGATCTAAGCAAAATCAAAGCTATGAACAAATTAACTGGGTAAAAATGTTGATTTTTAGGGAGGAAGAGGAGGAGAGAAATGCTGGTTTCCTTGAAGATCCACAGTGGAGCTTTCAGGTGGAATGTCGAGGGACTATGCCTTTGGAAGGTTTTGAAGAGAGTGAAGAAGAAAACTAGATCAGCATCCTCTCCAATGTAGGAACCTGCAGCTTAGCTAAAATCAAAGAACTTGCCAAGAAACTTGTGAGATCCGATTAGTACATACACAGAGATTCAAAATAACATGCATATAAGCTTATAGGACATGTTGAATCTAGATCTCTAAACATGCATGAAAGGAAGGATATGGTCAATAAACTTATTGAAAAACATCTTTCCTATCAAGATTATAATAATCCTATTATCAATCTTAACAACAGATCTACAAGCAATTAGCAAAAAATGAAGACAGATACAGGTTACCTCAGTAAAATAATGGCAATAATCATCCACACATGTAATGGCACAACACCGTCTAGCCTCAAAAACTTTTCTTTATTTCAAATGAAGAATTACAATAGTACAATAGCAGCAGCACCTCAATCCCAGTTCTAACTAGCTTGGAAGAGGAGGTTGTTCCTGGATATATACAAAATACAAGACATCCAGCCCAGGGGGAGTGCAATTCCTCATGGAATCAGATGAAATCAACTGATGGAGAGTTCATCAATGCAGAACTGAAGCTGAACTGAGCCTACTTGTCAACCGGGGGCTTGATTGAGCTGACACATCAACCCATACACTGACACATGAGTCCACAGATCATCCAGGAGAGTCCACACGTGTGGAGGAGAGAGAGAGGGCGCAATTCCCCATGAAGACAGCTGCAGATCAACTCTGGATATGATTTGATCACCTCCTTCAGTCAAGGATTTATCAGATCCAGTCAATCTGCTTCAGATCTGACTGATTTCAATCAAATCGGCTGAGAATCCAATGATTTATGATTTTGGATTTGCTCCATTATTCATCAATTTATTAATTAAAATAA
>LPNX010845305.1:0-44466 GCA_001517045.1 Pseudotsuga menziesii
CAATTAATTAAACCATTATTTAACTGAATGTAACTGACTCCTAACTTGTCTTGACTAGTCATCAACTGAAGTTAAGGACCCAGTAGTTAATTGTCCTTGTTTAAATCATAACCGGAGTTCTAAAACACAACCAACTATTACATTTAGTATTAAATAATGGTTAACTAACTGTGGTAGGTGAGAAAAACGCCCCACATGTGTGTAATTAATTAAACCATTATTTAACTGAATGTAGAGAGCTAGAACTGAATGTAACTGACTCCTAACTTGGCTTGACTAGTCATCAACTAAAGTTAACTGACCTTGGTTGGTTTCGGCACTCCCAGTTGCTTCCTAAATTGTAGGGATTGATCTAGGAGACTCCTAAACTTATGCAATCAAGTGCAATAAGTGGCAATGAGCCTCAATTAGTGTTCCCCACACTTTGGTAACTGAAACATGTGCCCCAATTAGGTTAAGTTTAACCAATGGTGCTAATGACTATAAATAGACTGGATGGACTCCCGATTTAGACATGACTCCCGATTTAGACATATGACCAAATTTGGACAAGGGAGGATTAATAATCCTAACACAAACAACCCCTTCCAAAAGTTGGAAGTGAACTTGACATCTTGGTCAGATACTATTGCCTTCGGTAATCCATGCAATTTGAATATCTCCTTCATGAAGATCTTTGCAATGTCACTAGCCTCATACGTAGACTTAACTGGTATAAAATGTGTTGCCTTTGTCAACTTGTCTACCACAACCATGATAGAATCATGTTGTCTCCAAGTCATTGGCAATCCTGTAATAAAATCCATGGAAATAACTTCCCATTTCCATTCTGGAACTGGTAAAGGCTGCAACAAACCTGCTGGATGTTGATGCTCAACCTTTACCTGTTGACATTTCATACACCTTGAAATGTATTTAGCCATATCCTTTTTCATACCTGGCCAAAAGTACTGCTTTCTAGCTGTAGCAATTGTCTTCTAATATCCTGGGTGACCAGAATATGGAGCTTGATGGATTTCATCCATAACAACTCTCCTCAAATCTGCTACATTCGGAATATAAATTCTGCCTTTATAAGTGAGAAGTCCATCTTCTTCCAATTTATATCCTTCATACCTCTTCTCAGGACTTTGCTGTTGCAGTTTGTCTTTTACCTGGTCATACAATTCATTTCTAGCAACATGATTAACAATTTGCTGCCTCAAATCTGACTGGAAAATACTAAGAGATGCCACATGCATTTCTTGCATTTTCCTGCTGAGTGCATCAGCTACCTTATTCTCTTTTCCCTTTATATGCTTGATTTCAAAATCAAACTCACATAGAAATTCCAGCCATCTTGCTTGCCTAGCATTCAACGTAGGCTGATCAAATAGATACTTCAAACCACAATGGTCTGTTCTGAGCTCAAATCTTCTACCCATCAAGTAATGTCTCCACATCTTGAGAGCATGTACTATGGCTGCAAGCTCTAAATCATGAGTGGCATAGTTCTTCTCATGTTCCTTCAACTTTCTTGACTCATAACATATCACATGGTTGTCTTGCATAAGGACTCCTCCAAGCCCTTGTCCACATGCATCGGTACATACCACAAAATCTTTTTCTGGATCTGCAACTTTTAATATTGGTGCACTAGTGAGAAGACTCTTCAACTGCTGAAAGCTTTCTTCACACCTTGATGTCCATTCGAACTTCATCCCCTTCTTTTGCAAAGAAGTGATTGCATATGCAACTTTGGAGAATCCCTCAATGAATCTCCTATAGTATCCTGCAAGTCCCATGAAAGATCTTACATCTGTCACATTTCTTGGAGTAGGCCAATTCATAATGGCTTCAATCTTTTCAGGGTCCACAGATATACCCTCCTCTGAGATAATGTGACCCAAGTACTGAATTCTATCTCTGTAGAAGTCACACTTGCTCAGTTTTGCATATAACTGATGCTTCTTGAGCAAATTCAATGTCAATCTCAAATGTTCTTCATGCTCTTTCTCATTCTTAGAATAAACAAGAATGTCATCAAGGAAGACAAGAACAAACTTGTCCAAATACTTGCTGAAGACACTATTCATGAGGCACATAAATGTAGCTGGTGCATTCGTGAGACCAAATGGTACCACTACAAACTCATAATGCCCATACCTTGTCCTAAAGGCGGTCTTATGAATGTCTTCATCCTTGATTCTCACCTGATGGTAACCAGACCTCAAGTCAATCTTGGAAAATACCTTTTCTCCTCTCATTTGATCAAAGAGGTCATCAATCCTAGGCAAAGGATACTTATTCTTCACAATAACCTTCTTCAACTGTCTGTAATCAATACATAACCTGAGTGTACCATCTTTCTTCTTTACAAATAGAACTGGTGCTCCCCAAGGAGACACACTCGGGCGAATGTACTTCTTGTCTAACAACTCTTGCAGTTGCATCTTCAATTCTAACATCTCCGAGGTACTCATCCTGTAGGGTGCCTTGGACACTGGTGCTGCTCCTGGCACAAGTTCAATAGTGAAATCAATGTCTCGCTTTGGAGGAAGCCCTGGAATCTCATCAGGAAACACATCCTTGAATTCCTGTAACACCGGATAGTCCTCCACCCTAGGGGTTTCATCTCTCGTTTCCTCCAAAATCTGAGCTGCATACAACTGGCAACCCTTCCTACAGAACTTCTTTAACTGCATTGCTGAAACCTGCCTCACTGAAATCACCTTTGGAATACCCTTCACAACTACTAGGTTCCCTTCTTCATTCATGCATTCGAAAGTCTTATTGTAGCAATCAAGCTTCACCCTGTGAGCTTCTAACCAATCCATTCCGATGAGAACATAGTAGGAACCAAGCTGTAGAACATTCAGATCTACACACGTGACCAATCCATTCATGACCAATGGACATTTCTCTACCACTTCACTGACTTTTCTCTTAGTTCCAGTGGCTAGCTGAACTAACCAAGACTTCCTATGCTTTACTTTCTTAAAAGCGCAAATTTCCACTACTCTAGGAGTAATGTAACTGTGAGTAGAACCAGGGTCAATCAAAATAGAAACAGATTGCTCAGCAATCTTACCTGCTACTTCAACCACAGCTGACTGGTGATCTGCTTGACGGTCCTCCAGTGCCGCATAGATCCTAGGAACTGCCCTTGCTACTTGACCCACTGTTTCTGCTTCTTGTATATTATAAGCTGGCCTTGCATTCTCATTCTCGAGTGGACAATTTCTGTGCATGTGGGGTCCACCACATTTCCAACACTGAAGCGGTCCTCTATTCTGTTGTGGATCGTTAGGATTTTCTCCGGTCACTCCAACTGGCTTACTTGCAGCTTGAGATGGCTGCTTCTATTGATTCCTGAAGCTAGAAGGTTTGAAACCTTTCTTCCTTTGGTCGAACTTCTCATTCTTCTTGTCCTTCCATGCCTTATGGTAATTCGGCTTACCTTTGCTTTGTTCATAACAATACTTAGCTTTCCTTATTACTTCCTCAAGAGTTCTAGGTTCATAAAACTCAATTCTATCTTTGTAAGACTGAGGTAATCCACTTAGGAAACGCTGGACCTTTACTTTTTCATCTCTGATGTACCGGACATACCTCAATAGCTCCAAAAACTTATTAGCATACTCTTCCATGGTCTGCTGTCCCAATCTCAGCTTATGGAACTCCTTGATCTTGTCATCATAATACCTGTCAGAGAGGTATTTCTGCTTGAAATACTTCTTGAACTGCTTCCACTTAAGTCTCCTTTCACTGATCCTCTTCACTTGCTTGAAGTGTTCCCACCAAATGGATGCTCTCCCACTCATATTGAATATGGCAACTCTTGCCTTCATATTTCCTGAATAATCATGCACTTGAAAGTACTTTTTAATCCCAAGAAGCCAAGCCTCAGCCTCTTGTCCAGTCTTTACCTCACCATCAAATGTAGGAGGTTTAGCTTTCTTAAATTCGTCACGAGAGCGATCCCTATGGTGTCTCCTTCTTTTTCTTCTATGAGAAGAAAAGCTTGAATCCCCGCTGGATTCTTCAGAATCGGATGTTCCACTAGAAGTTCTTCTCCTTCTCCTAGTACTGCTCTTACTGCCTTCTGGTCTCGCTGTACCTCGTCCAGAGTCTATCTTCTTGTGCAAGTCTGTCAAACTCTGCAACATTGCAGCATTCAACTGATGCTGCTCTTCTTGGGCTTTAATCAAGCTTCTCATAGTAGCTGCAACATCTGACGGCATCTCTTGGAATCTCCTTCCATTAGACTCAATGTCATCATTTCTATTACGGACATTCTCTCCCATGGCACCTTCTACTTGCTCGAAGGAATCCCGAGCATCATACCCATCATGGGTTCTCCTAACTGAACCACCCTTTACTTACCAAACTGCACTACCTAGAATACTTCCCTGGAAGGTGATTATGTCTCTGCAAACGTGTTAGCAACACACTGTTAGATACATAGTCATCAATATAAACCAGCATTACTTACCTTTTTCCTGGAATAACCATAAAATAACAATTTGCCCAAACACTAGATTTTTCTTCCTCAAGGAATGACTGTCTGAAGGGGGCAACGGGGGTCAAGGGGGCTTGCAGGGTGGGTCGAGGGCAGTGCCCTCATTTTTTTTTGTTTTGTTTTGTTTTGTAAATTATTGTTTTCGCGCAATTTGGCGCATTAGATCGCTGCCAATTTCTCTTTTTCGGCCCTGAAAATTCTCTGTAAAATAGCTCAAAAATCCCCCTGGAAACAGTTGAAATCGGCTGGAAAAACCCATGGAAAAATTCAAAATTTTCCTTTCCTTCACATCGGAAGTCGGATGACTCTCCACATCGGAAGTCGGAAGCATTCTCTCTTCCGCAGAATCGACTCCCGGAACCATTCCTTCCTTCTGCCTAATCGGCTCCCGGACCATTCTTTCTTCCGCCGAATCGGCTCTCGGATCATTCTTCCTTTCGCCGAATCGGCTCCCGGATCATTCTTCCTTCCGTCGATTCGGCTCCCGGAACAATCCCTCTTCCGCCTTGGCACTTACGTCGGATGTCGACGGACTTTCACATCGGAAGCCAAATGGATTTGGCTTCCGCAACGGCGGACGAAAAACTTCACCAATTCGTCCGCAACAGCGAACGCCCACTTCACCATCTCTTCCGATTTAGCACTTAGAACCACTTGACAGTCGGACGTCGGTGGACTCTCGTAACGTCGGACGTCGGACCACTTTCCCTTTTGATTTCCCAACACTTAGACAAATTTTGAAAATTTGTCTTTCTTCGACCGCGTCGGCTGTCGGCGGTCTTTCTGATCGGCTGGCAAATGCCTTCAGCTTCCGCAACGGTGGACGTTTACTTCTCCAACTCTTTCGATTAGTGAACAAACTCCGAGCCTTAACCCCTTTAATGTGTCGACGATCGGAGGTCTTTACGATCGGAAGCGGGATTGCTTCGCCGCCCGCAACGACGGATGGGAAAAAAATCGTTGTTCCTCCCGGAACGGCGGAGGTTAACTCCGCGAACCCTTCCACAACGGTGGAAGCTTTACTTCTCCTACCCTTTCGACTGTTCAACATTTCAACAAAATTTTTACATTTTCACAGTCTTCCACTGGTTCGGCTGGGCAAAATGAAATGCAACCTCTGTCCGTTGCTCCTTCTCGGCCCATAGAGGCCCATTGCTGCAACCCAAAGCTTTGATACCATGCTGTCACGTCCCCATGCCTCCGACCGGCGTAGAGGACGTGACTACTAGCTTTATCAGACCAGGCTAACCGCCCATGAACATGTACAGGATTAAAAATTGCTGGAAACAGAACGCTTAAACGTATGCATTGAACTTAATTAAGCACATATGAGAAATTATCATGCACAGATGCAATTATCTATTAGACACAGCAGAAACATCATACATTCCAACAAGCATTATGTTCAACACGTTCATTTCATTTCCATTAATAGAATTTACAGTTGCAGAAGTAAAATGGACAGAGCACTTATCTTATGAAGAACTTCTTCCGCAACCAGCTACGTCGCTGCAACGTTCCACCCAACCATAGGCCAGCGTGCTCCTTAATCTCTCAGCATCACTGCCACCCCCGAGCTGGGCATGATTCTCCAAGGAATAAGGGAACTAGCAGGATTACACATAGCCAGGATACACAAAACACATAGCCAAGCCAACAAAGTTGGGTTTATCAAGCCATTAAGGAGCTGATGAAGGCAATTTGCTAAGCTGGTGAGCTCATTACAGAGCCAAGAACACCTACACTAGAACTAGCCTGACCTCTAAGACACCCATCCAGACCCAACATAAGGAATCAGTCCCTTCTCTGCTACACAGTCCCTCAGGCCCTGCATTCCCTTCCAGTGCTATTCAGGGGTGATGGAGAAGAAGGCCAGCCCTCTAGCTCTGTCTGTGTGGTTTCCAGCCACCAGGTTTATCAAGCAAATCTATGCCAACATCTCTGCTCCTCTCACAGTCCGAAGACCAACCATTGCACTCCGGCAATTAATTTAGCTATTACAGCTTAAACCAGGGAAAAACGACTTCAACCCATCTACAACAGTCCCCAAATGTAATAGCAAAAACGATTCACAACATGGGGGAAAACACACAGTCCTGAAGCTTATCAGTGAGCACAACTCACAGCAGGGAAAAACGCCCCAAATATTCTGTGAGTGAGACCAATAGTCGGTGAGACAGCCAAAAACGTGAATGGCCCTTCACAACCATGGTAAAAACACATGAAGCTACAAAAACATGAATGGAAAATGCACCAGCAGCACCCAAAACGTGAGGAAAGCAGCCCAATCCCTAGCACTACAAAAACGACCTCCCATCCATGGGAAACATGAAGCCAACCACAAAAAACGTGGAATGAAAAACACAGGAAAAACTCCAGCTGCTCCCAAAAGCCCCAACGTGAAGGAGAATGGTGAGGAAAAAATGGAAAACGTGGATGCATGGCAGAATGGCATACGTTTTTGGGCATTTTCCTTACCAAGGAAGTCGGAACACGTTTTTCAAAAAATGGTTCTCTGCCCAATTCGAATTTTTTTGCCCATACTCTTCCCATTCCATGCAATAACTAACTCAACCACATTCTGGCAGAAATAAATGATTGGGGAAAAAGACAAGAAAGGTAGTTGACAGCTTGATGGGTCTTCTCATAGGCATTTTGGTTTTTCCCCATATCCTTATCCTTGTGAAAATCATGCCCCATTTGATTTAGTTGCTGCGACCGTAGCTGGTTGTGTTCATTTTTATTATAGATGCATATTTACATGATGACCAACATAATGTATGCCGCATGCCCCGATATTCAATCGGTGACAATTTAAATCCAGAACATAGCATAACCGATCAATGATGGGGCCTTGGCCTTTAGCTCCACACCATGATCATTTACAATATATACATCATATACATCTAATGTGACGAGGTCAAAACCGAGACATTACATCATCCAACATGAGGTACTTAGCAAGGTTGTATAATGTGGAAGGACTTGATCATAAAGTGCATGAACTGGTATCAGTACCGGGAATGGCCGACATGCAAAGTCAAGAGAACTGAGGAATGGCCGACTCAGGTTTCAACTTCCTTTGAACAAGAGCATAAAGGTGAATGGTGACTGAATGTAGGTAGCATAGACTTGATATACAAAACTGGGACATCTCTGCGACATAGGAGGCATCGACAGAGGCTCCATAGGGACTGGAAGCTTAACCAGTCGGTGGAGATAAACTCAGAGAAACGAGTACAACTCCTAAAGTCAAACTATTAACCCAACCAACGGATGTGATATACAGTGCTCTGTTCGAAGGCGACACGACTCGACTGTTGCCAAAGATAACATCTTTTCTTGTCCAACTTTTTGGTTTTTTGATTTTTTTTGGACCTTTTCAAATATTTTGAAAATCTTGAAAAAGAATAAAAGTGCTTTATAGTTACAGAATAGGAGGAGACGAGTGTCAATGGGAAAACAAACTAGTTCCAAGTAGTGGAACATACCTATGCTCAATGCAAGGAGACGTCTGAAGGATAACAACACTCGGGGGAAAGTCCCCTCCCAATAAAAATGGGGAATCAAGTTGCAAAGGATATATAAAATGGCTCTACGTGGCTAGACATGAGACAAGCTTGGGCTATACAGCTAATAATCAAAGTTAGGGAAGCCGGCATAAGGCTTAATGAGGTAGGCAAAACTCATGATAATGCAATTACAACTTGACATATGGGAGTCCTGGGGATAAAGGCCAGCAAAAAGATCAAGAGGAGTATGAGGCTCTTACGCAAAGACATGGCAATACTATACAAAGGACTCCCACACCCTAAAGGAAAAGATGTCGACATGGGCACCAAATGCAAAAAAGGAGCTAAGTAGGGCACCCATGTATGATCAAGCTCTACCATTTACATCATGTCACTTCTAAAACAACAAGAAGGTTCTGTGACAAGATAGAATGGGTTCGTACCTAAGGTTATAATGAAATGGTCATAAGCTCATGCAAAATGCAAATGGATGTGAAATCTAACCTATATGTCAGTTTAGACATAATACCTGAAAGCGGCATGAACGGGTCAAAACAATGGTCGAAACGACGCTCAAAATAGACTCCTACATCAATAGATTAGTCCAAAACGGTCCAGAATGGTCAGAAACGGTTCAAAACTATGGAAAGGGGGGAAAAAATTTCAAAAATTTCAAATTTTTTCTATAAATAGTAAAAAATTCAAAAATTACATATCATTTGAAACTTTTACCCATTTGAGCTCATAACTTCCAAGGCGAATTCCGGGAGCTTCGTCTGGCAAAATTCGACACCGTTTGTTCCAGGTAACTTCTCATGTCCTCCTCTTCCATTTTCATGTAAAATTTTTCAATTTCCATGGTCAAATTTGACTTTTAGGCCAGTCTAAATTGGTCGTTTTGGCCCATGCAGATATCGGGGCTTTTTCCGCGTATAGGGCTGGCTATACGCGGAAAAACCGCCCAAAACCGCGTACATATGCGGTTGTTTTGCAAACAGTCGCGTATGCGGCCGCACACATGGTTTTTTAAGGTATATATTGAACAAAAATTACTTTTAATGTGCAGGATGGTTCTAGAATGGAGGGAGAGGGAACATGGAGATGTAGAAGAGGCTGTTCGGGGTGATTTAATGGCTCAACAAGCTCTACGTGCATGTGGGCTATACAAGTTTTGGTGTCTTGGCAGCTTGAGGGCCAAACCAAGATTCCTACAGATGCTAGTAGACTACTGGGATCTAGACTCAAGGTCCTTTCATATCCATGGGATATCCCTCACTATAGAGGTGGAGGACATATATTTCATTACTAAATTGTCCCGACGGGGAGAGGTGGTGAAGTTATGCTCTTGTGGGCCCGGAGGTGGCCTCACCATTAATGAGTACATTGTAGTATACTATTTTCTAGACACAGAAAAGGTTGGGAGTCAAATCCTGACAAACTCCATCCAGGTGCTAGGACTGAAGGCCATACTATTGGCACTCGACAGGATAGCTGGTCTAGCATCACTCCTCCAAGCCTTGTGACCATTGATGTTCTATGCAGTGGAGTGCATGAGACCCACAGTGTACCACTAGAGCACTGTGATGTTGAGTAACATGAAGTAGCAGCTCAGTGACTGCAAGATGGGCAGGGTACGAAACTTCGGTTTCGACAGTATACTGAGCACATTCTTCTTTGAGTGTGTCCCTGGGCTAAGCCCTAGAGTTTACGTTCCTCCTCATGGGGTTCGAGATACAGCCCAATGACATTGGGAAGATGCTATGTGCAGCCTGGGTGGAGGTAGGGTGTCTAACCCCTACACAGCTGACTTCTTTCCATGGTGGCGGTGGCAGACTGTTGCCATCGATGATTATCCCTATGCTGAAATAGATTTCCAGGGAGATACGGACATGCCCCTACCACCAGGAGCAGCATACAATGATATTGGTAACGAATCCCAAACCCTCTTTTTAAATTTTTTTGAATTATTAAATTTTTTTGTGTTTTTTGATATATAGACTCAAAATACATGTTTTGGTGTGACGACACATAGTGACAATCTGTCATGTATATGCAGATGTTGGACCATGACGGTCTAACGGCTTTCCTCGTCATAGACGGAGGGGAAGAGGAGATGATATTATGGGTGTAGATGCGGAGCGGACACTCCAAAGCATCCACACAAACTTTGTACACTTGACACACAGGGTACCCATGGCATAAGTCGAGGAATTGCCTGAGGCCATGCAGCGTCAGGTGGTTGGTGTACCACGAGCATGGGTTCGGTTATTCCAATGACTAGCTAGAGCCATGGTGTGCTACCACGATCAAAACTCCACTCCTCCTCCATAGGCTTAGAGCCCTGAGAGTGATTCATTTTTGTACTACTGTGTATTATATTTTGGTGGCTCGGAAGCCCCATTTTTGTATTATGACACTTATGTATTATGACGTCACATTTTGAATTTTAATGAAAAACTTTTTATGATGCTCGATTTTATTTATTTACATGTGTGTAAAAATGTATGTTTGTGATGTGCTTATGGTCTATGAAACAAATACCAATCTAACACATAGTTACCATATGAGTCAACAACTTGATTAAAAATTCTTGGAACATGTATGTATGTTATGTTGTCAAATTGTCGTTCTAACAATCTCACACGTAAGAATATTCGTAATAATGTCGAATCCCTAATACGATACAAGCCATTAAGCTGTGACACTACTAACTGAGAATCAAGACGTACCTCAAGAGAGAGAACACCATCTGAAATGGCATCCCGTAATAGCTTGATAACAACACTATACTCAACAACATTGTTCGAAGAAATCCGTAAACAAACGCTTCCTGAAGACAATATCTGACCCATAGGAGTATAAATCACCCAAGCAACAGAGGTTGAGTGTTGAGTGTGGCGGCTAGCACCATCAGCAAATCCTATGTAAGCGGAAGACTCCATTGACATCTGCCATAAGAAACGAAAGCTAATCAACAAACTTGATCACCATAAGAAAACCTAACTATATAAAGAACTGTACAATAATATACAATAATCAGTCCTGGCTGAAGAACATGCATAATACTTTTTAAGATAGAGCCCATTTCTAGGCTCCGCCAATGCTGTCCCTTCATAATCCACTAGCTCATAGGCGCCCTTCTCTAACACACGTTTGACTATGTAAGGACCATGCCACATGGGATTAAACTTCCTTGCCCCCAAGGGTTCTTTAGCTTGATCCCACAAAAGGACCAAATTACCTTCACTAAACCTCCTCGGATGGACAGACTTATCATATTGGACCTTTACGCGATGCTTATTTACTTCTAGAGCCACTAAGGCATCTCAGTGCTGCTCATCATGCTACTCTAAGTGGACCAAACATTCCTCCAATGCAGAAGTGTTTGGTAAAATCTCTATAGCTAGCTTCAATGAAGAGATTTCGCATTCAACTGGCAATACAGACTCCACTCCATGTACGAACTGATATGGAGAAAAACCGAAGGTAGTTTTAACCGCGGTCCTATAGGCCCACAAAGCAGGATATAACATGATATGCCAATTTGTTTTTCTTTGTGTGATGGTTCATTGGAGAATGGACTTAAGTGATTTGTTCACTGCTTCAACCTGTCCATTCGCCTGAGGGTAATAATATGAGAAGTGCTCCTGCTTATACCCTAACTTCGAGGCCAACTCTTCCATCATTCGATTCTGAAAGTGCCTGCCATGGTCAGTGACAAGCTCTTTCAGAATTCTGAATCGAGTAATAATTTGGTTGAATACAAAATGCGCGACTATCTCACCATCGGATTTAATCGTGGGCATAGCCTCAACCCATTTCGTGAAATAATCAACAACCACTATAATATGATGATGCCCCCTAGCTGAAGCTGGGTTGCAATCCATGAAGTCAAGCCTCCACTTGGTGAAGGGACTGACGGTGATAATCGGATGCAATGGGGCAGGATGTGAGCATATATTGCGTGCAAACACCTGGCAAGGGTGACACTTCTTGACCGCATTGACACAATCTTTGAAGATCGACGACCAAAAATATCTTGCTCTAAAGATTTTTTGGGCTGTAGAAAGACCAAATAAATGACCACCACATGCCCCTCCATGGCAATCATTCAGCACAACCTCAGCCTCTTCATGGGTTAAACAATGATGTAAAATGGAATCTAACCCACAGCGGTACAATGTGTTATCCATTATAAGGTAGTTCTTAGATACGTGACATAATCGTCATCGCTCATCCCGTGAAAGGTGAGTAGGGACCTTCAACGTTTGTAAATATATGATGATATCCCCATACCATGGATCCATAGTTGAGATAAGGAAAATATGCTCATCGACAAACATATCCTCATAAACCTCCTCCTCCTCCTCACTTGGGAAATCAGAAATGAGCTTCGCAAAAATCAACGATTTCGTTGAAACAAACTCGAGATCGAATTCTTGCAAAATAACAATCCATTTATTATACTTTCCCCCGATCATCCTTCTAATGAGGACGAATTGAAATGGATTGACATGAGCTACCACCAAGGTCTGGTGAAGGAGAATATAGTGTCTCAATCTCTGAACCACATGAACGGTAGCTAAGGCATGTTTCTCCACATTGGAATAACGTAGTTCCGCATCTATAAAGTTCCGACTCAAATAATATATGACATGCTCATGGAGCTCCTCATCCTCTTGAACCAAAACCATACCAATCATCTCCATGGACGCGACCATATAAATAAAAAAGTCACGGTTATAGTCGGGTGGACTAAGCACAGGGGCCGATGCCAAGGCTTACTTAAGAGCATCAAAGGACTCCTGGGCTCACTCATCCCAGCAAAAGGTAGTGTCCTTCTTTAAAAGATGCATAAAGCCTTTAGTCAAATTGGCAAAGTTAACCATGAATATCTGTAAGAAATTTGCCATGCCTTGAAAACATTGAAGATGTCTAATATTTCACAGGAGGGACAATTGAAGTATTGCCTCAACCTTTAAGGGATTGAATCTTATACCCTCCTTGGAAACAATGAATCCTAGCAAGCGACCAGACTTCATGCAAAAGATGCACTTATGCGGATTTAACCTAACCAGGTAGTGGCGACTTCTTTCGAACACTAATCTCAAATGGTAGGGATGACGCATTCTCAACCAAGAATGAGCAGCCAGGTCATCCAAAAATACTTCAATAATTGATTTGAGATCGTGAAAAATCAAGGTTATAGCCCGCTGAAATGTGGCTCCGACATTTTTAAGACCGAAAGGTATCTTCCGATATGCAGACGTACCCCAAGGAAAAATAAATGCAGTTTTGTGTTGATCCCCGGGTTTGATCTGAATCTGATTATATCTGGAAAAGCCGTCCATAAAGGAAAATACCTTGCTTTCCGTACACTCATCCAAAATTTGATCAATAAATGGTGTGGGAAAATTATCTTTAAGACAAGCATGATTTAAATCATGGAAATCAGTACATATACGGATCGTTCCTTGCTTCTTATCAACCGGAACGAGGTTTGAAACCCACTTCGTCAAGGGAACGGGATAGATAAAACTAGATTTTAATAGCTTCTCTATCTCAGCCTTAATCGCGGGTGATTTTCTAGGATTCACCACACACAAACGTTGTCGAACAGGCTTCGCATTCGGATAGGTATTAATTTCATGTTCGACAATACGAGGGTCGATACTTGGAATTTCCTCATACGACCAAGCAAAGATGTCATGAAACTCTTTGAACAGCTTGGTATACTCCTGAATCTCATCATGGGAACATTCTGCCCCAATATAGACATTCTCAATCTTGCTAGGATCATGAGAGATACTGATAGGAATAGAAGGTGATATATTCACCAAGTTCCCATCATCCATCTAACCAGAAGAGTTTCATGGAACCACGGGACTACTAATCTTCTCGCTAAGAATCTCCCTAAATTCCTTACGCTCCAAACGATCAAGCTCGAGAAGAAAATAAGATCTATGATGTAACTCTTCCCAAGGTGGCTCAACCCCAGACATGGCCTCAACAATAGCTTCATCTCATGGAAAAACACTATCAAGGAAATCATGTGCGTGATAGGACTCAACTGCCCATGCAGGCAACACATACGGGTTCTCCTCCTCCATCCGCGAAGAGGAAGGACTAGGCTCTGCAACACAATCAAGATTCGCTTGATATGCTATCATTGCTACAGGCAACAACACGTCTGTTTCGATTGGTCCGTTTGAAGGACTCGATGAAGGAAGAATCCAAGGATCTTCCATATGGGTAGTGCGAAAAGACACCGAATTCAATGAAGATGAAGCCCCATCAAAACTAGATCTGATCATAAGAACGAGTGCATGACAACTAAAGTTCCCCATAAGGGATGGACACATACCTACACCCATACTCCCAGTTGCCAGCTAAGAATGATCGATGATCGAGATAGAAGCTCTTGAAGATGCATTAACAGTCGGATTTTTGAATGATGTCTGATCAATCGTAACAATCTTCCCATTAAATGGAAAGCATACAACTTGAAATAGAGAAGAGGCTACGGCTTGAATACTATACATCCAATTCTGACCCAGTAAAAGATTGTAATCAAGGGGTGCATCAACCACTTCGACCTCGATCACGACGATCTTCCCTCCGAAATGGAACTTAAGAGAAGGAAGCATTCTGTGCAGCCGAAATGATCTACCATCAAAGGCAGTCAACATGGTAGCAGATTTAGACAACTTGGGAGAACCCAAACCCTTCCAACACGACAAAGACATCACGGAAACAGTAGCACCTTCGTCAATCATAGTGCATTTGACGGTCATGTTAAGACATTCTACATGTACCAAGAGAAACACGTAGTAAGGCAAGCGAGGCTGTAGTCCCATGGTTTCAAATTTGATGACGAAAGAAGAGTTATCATCATTAACCCCAAGAGCGGAAAGCAAAGCTTTCCTTTGCGACAGACAACTTTGAAGTACTTCAAGCGCAAACATCGCACAAGGAGTTTGTCCCAAATCCTCGACAACAGAATAGTTCTGGGCGGCTCGGGCATTAGGATTATGCCTCGAACGCTTTAGGAATCCCTTAGGAATGCGAGGTACAATCTCAGGTTTATCCGTAGGATTTTCAATACGCAAAGGGCTCTCGGTTGGAGGAGGTTCCTTCCCAAGGTCTGGTTTTGATGAACCATAGTCTTTCTCACGAGTCACAACCTTAGTAGCATGTGCCATGTTGATGCAACCATGACCAATACTGGTTTTCGATGGATTTTGATCTGCACCCGACGTAGAATGAGGATCATGGGTCCTCGAGTTCATATTTTGATTATGGGGTAAAGGATTGGTCAGCACAGCTGGGCCCTGTGCTATAAACCTCGAGGCGTTTTCCATACGAGGGCACAAGTGAGTGAGGTGGTCATCCTTACACAACTTGTAGGGAAACTTAACCTTACGTTTAGACTGCTTGTCCCCCCTAGCATTGCGGTCGTTCTTGTCATTAAAATTGGCATTTTTTGTTCTTGTTCCCACCCTTACGATTGTTTTTACCCTTTTTCTTATTCCTTCCGAGCTGCTGGTTGCCCTTCTGGTCCGACGATTGCACAGAAAGTACACTCGTTGTTTGGGTGGGTTGAGACGAAGCCATGGCTTGTCTCGAGGTGGATTGATTAATAGACAATTGACTCACTTGTTTTACAACTGAATCCGCAGGTTTGGTACTTGTACAACCCACAATGCCATCAGCATGGGGTCTAGGCTTGATCTTGGAATAGAAACTAGAACGCAGAGCGTTAGGTATGATCTCATATAATAGTCTAGATTGAGCATAAATCAAATCCAATTCCTGTGCCCTAAAATTGCTTGTTCCTCATTCTGGACTCCAGATGTAGAAACATCCTTTGTGATATAAGGTAGCAATGATTTAAGGAACCACTCAAGGAGAAACTCTGGTGGTATGAAATCTTTAATCAACCTCTTCCATCTATTCCACTCTTGGATATGGTCCGAGATATGTGTGGCTTTGTCGTGTTGAAATGTCGACAAGAGTTCTGTATCAACATCGTAACGCACGGGTAGTTGGAAGTGATTGAGGAAAGTCATAGAAAGGTCATCGAACAAAACGAATGCCCCCTTGGTAACTCTATGTACCATTTCGCTGTAGGCCCGGTGAGGGTGCGTTGAAATAGCCTTAAATAGATTGAGTCATTGTGTAAGGATTTGGAAGAGCACCAAAGGTGAAAGGTAGTGACATGTTCACTAGGATCTTCTCCTAGTTTTCCCTCAAATTTGGGAATGTCTGAGGGAAGCTTATTAGGGACAGTCAGCCAAGCCAGTTCATGAGATACCAGATCGTTCATTTGTCTCGACAAGTCAGGTAAATTTAACGTTTCAAGGAAAGGGAGCCTAGGTTGAGTTGGTCTATGCCACGCTCTCTGATAGTTTTGGTTCATATAAGGCAGACTACTGTAAATACCATGGCCTTGGCCATAATATCCTCCTCCTGTTTGACCCGTGTAGGGATGAATGGAAGCATTATGATGTGGTGTACCTTGACTATGCGGTGCTACAAAGCGATAATTATAGGAGTAAGCGGGTTGTTGATACCCGTACCCATAAGGTTGATAGCTCTGTCCATACCGTGGTCCATAAGATTGTCCATGAGAAGCTCCATAAGATGTCCCATGGGATATCCCATGAGAAGCTCCATAAGTAGGGATATGGGGAACTCCTTGCGATGGACCGTAAGATGATCCAAAAACATGAACATGACCTCCCGAGACAACATGAGATACTTGACTCTGAGATACTACTGTACGAGTAGTCACAGTACAAACATGACTAGTAGCAACATTCTGACTCGAAGGACCACATGAATGAGGGGGATGAAGGGTTGTCAAAAATGCATTTGAAGGAGTAGGAATAGAAGACGAAGGCACATGTGAAGGGATGTAAGTGGTATTCCCTATGGTCACTGGTCTTGGTTCTGGTATCCGCATATGACTACTAACACTAGGTCTAGGATAGACATGTGAGGTAGCTTCCACCGCCGGGATGGAAGGTGCAATGTAACTATTGCTCCCAAATCTCTCCACATGGAAAGGAATAGGAGTGCCCCCAGGCGTAGTGCTAGGTTAAACTTCTGACTCGACATGATGTGCCGGATCATGTGCAGGGATATCAGGCATGCCATAACGAACATGACTAGTGCTTGTGGGTTCATGGTGAGTCTTGTCACCCGAAAACCAATACCGGCGACATGTGAATGAGGGATCATGACCAAAATGTGAAGGTTTTCTGGTGAAGGATCATATACAGGAGTAGGATCTTTCTCCCCAACCTCTTGAGGTGGAAAAGACATCTTAGGAATCTCGTCCTTGCAATCTCCCATCGTGTGTGAATCAATGTGAGAAGTAGTCTTCCCGGACTGTCTATTTCTCTGTCCCAAAGGAAGAGGAGATGCAGAAGGCAGAATTCCTGCTAAACGACGAGAATGACAAAGTGCCGCACCCAAATCCACAATGACTCAAAAAATGAAAAAGAATCTTTCTAATTACGCAAACCCTATGAAAACTAGCGTGCATAGAGCATACACCTATACAATGTAAAGCCAAATCACAAGCAAACAAGGGTAGGATATGTGAACTCCCGAATGAAGCAAGTATGTCTCGCCTAGGAGAGGCTTGAGACTCCCATACACAACAAGAAAAGGTTCGTAACTAATTATAGTGGCCCTCAGCTTCAACGTATATAGCAACTGTGTTGTCCGACCCCTACCTGGCCAGGACACCTGCAGAATAACCTCTGCGAAGTACCCCCTCAATAACCTAGGTAAGGCAACTAAGGTCAACTCAATGTAATCAATGCTCTGGTGGACAATCGCAGATGAGATTGACCGTATGGGTAGGGTAGCAAAGCCTGAAACTCCTGAAAGAGCCGCTAAATACAAATATAATCCTAGAAATATCTCCGGTGCTACTCAGTTATGACCAGGGGTTATCCCAATCATTAATTTCTCACACTCCCTTGTACTTAACTCCCTTGTAAGAGGAGGATACTGAGAAACACTAATTATATCAAGGAATTCCTGGACAGACACATACATGTTTCATTTAGAGGTCTTGGAGAATTTACTCACAATGAACTATTCCAAGACACTAAAACCTAATCTTGTTGGTGCACCCTATAAAAGAAAAGAGTGTAATTCATTTTATCATGCGTTGATTTTAATTAGATTATTACTCAAAAGGGAAAATGATCGTGCAACTAATGGTGTTATGACGCAACAAGAAGTAAAATGCACACCTAACAATCAATGCAAATGCACTATGTCAAATGAAAAACGGGGTATGCTACTATGCGAAATGCAAAATTATCCTTTAAATGAAAATGCAATCATTCCTATATGAAAATCTCACTAATACTTCCCCAAGCAAACCTAGTGCAAGTACCATGCAAAATGAAAAATGCAATGATGCAAAGAAGCAAATGTTTTTGTAATTTTTTGAATTAAAATGAGATATTAAAGCAAAAGAATGACTCTACCACCCCCAGACTCCGCAAGCACTATCAAACAACACCCACGCAAAGCACTAAGATAAAAGAGACGTAATGCACTAATCCCAAAACAAAAAATAGAAAATGCAATGACAAGAACATTCTTAAAAAAAAATTCAAACTAAAAAGCGTCTCTGGTCAGAAACAGAGGTGTATATAGACTCTAGAAGCATCCAAGGAGACTTAGCAATCATCAAAACTCATCCAACAACACTTAATCTTCCCCTAGAAGGCAAAAATCAGGGCATACGTGACTGTGTGCAGAAAACCCGTGTATATACGAGGATATCCCAGTAAGAACCGCGTGTACACGCGACTGTGAAGCCAAAACTCACATACAGGAAGAAAAAGATATAAAAAAGGAGGTAAACAGACAAGCTGAGACAAAATTTACTCCTATCAGACACTACCAGGCAAACATGCCCCCAGACCCGACTCAGAAACAGAGAAATCAGAGCAATTCAAGAACATTGAATACTTATAAACCCCCCCAAAGGAAATGACTAGGATCTCCCCAGTATGGTCACCGATTCTGTTACAGAGAAAACTTCCTATGGCTTGGGGTACCACAACAGACAGAGTAACCGCATAAATCAATCCTTTCCTATATGCAATAGAAACCAAACATCTAGCACTAAAGGATCTTGAAACACACCTTATTCCGGACGGTTGATGTAGATCCCCGTTGAGCTTTTCCACTCTTGCTTGTATTGATAATTTGCTCTCTCAACATTCAGCAAACAAGACAAGCATGCTATATATAATTGTGTTAGACCTCCTCTAGCATATATAATCAATAACATATAAGCATTTAAAAGCATCCATGGATTCAATACTCATTTAAATACACGTTATTGGACAGGAAAATATATTTCTATTAATATAAATCAGAGATTACAATAGTGACATCCTCTGTCATCATGTCTACGAATCAGAGAAACTGAGTCCTCCACCACTTCAATCCTCCATCTCTCGATAGCAAGCTCACAAGCAAAGGCAAGCTTGGGAAGAACACAAAGTGCTCCAAGGGACAAAGGGATGCAGACTGAAGTATAAGCTCTGGCAACAATGGACTATAGTTTTCTTGCTCTTCAATTCCTCCCCCTTCAATGTATCTAAAGGGTTCCTTATATAGTGATTCAATGGGGTAATGGAAGGTCAAACCCGAGCGATCTCAAGGCATATGGAAGGCCAAGAGACAAGTGACTTGGATCCACATCAAGGAAAAATCCAAAACTATTTGGCCTTTTGCACACATCTCGATGTACGCGGGTTTAAGGGTCAAATCCACGTATATACGCAAGAATAGGCTTAAAAGTCGCGTATAAAAAATAATGCATGTTTTTAGGGATGATCTTGGAAGCATCAAAGGTACAAAAATGGTCCATGGGGCAGAGGGACAGGGAAGGCCATAAAGGTGTGATCCACCATATGTGGTAAGATCAACTGTAACAGATGGAATGGAATCCACTGGAAGGAGGGCATTAAGGCATCCCCCATCAACCAACATGAGGTACTCAGCAACGCTGTATAATGTGGAAGAACTCAAACAAGATGTGCACGAGCCAGTAACAGTACCGAGAATGGCCGACATGCAAAGTCAATATAACTGAGGAATGGGTGAATCAAGCTTCAACTTCCTTCGAACAAGAGCATAAGGTGAATGGTGACTGAAGGTAGGTAGCATGGACTCAATATGCAAACTGGGACATCTCTGTGACACATGAGGCATCAACAGAGGCTCCATAGGGACTGGAAGCTTAACCAATCGGTGGAGATAAATTCATAGTAACGAGTACAACTCCAAAAGTCAAAGTAATAACCCAACCAACGGATGTGATATACAATGCTCCGTTCGAAGGCAACATGACTTGAATGCTGCCAAAGATAACATCTTTTCTCTTCTGGTTTTTTATGTTTTTTGATTTTTTTGGAACTTTTTTCAGATATTTTGAAAAGCTTGAAAAAGAATAAAAGTTATTTATAGTAGATATCTAGGAGGAGACGAGTGTCAGGGACATGAAATCTAGTTCCAAGCAGTGGAACATACCTATGCTCAATGCAAGGAAACATGTGCAGGATACCGACACTGGGGGGGAAGTATCCTCCCAATAAAGGGGTGATCAAGCTACAAAGGATATATAAAAAGGCTCTGCTTGGCTAGACATGAGATAAGCTCAGGCTATATGGCTGATAAATCAAAGTCAGGGAGCCGGCATAAAGCTCAAGAAGGCCAGTAAAAGTCATGAAAATGCAATTTACAACTTGACATATACAAGGGAGTCCCGGGGGAATGACCAGCATAAAGTTCAAGAGGAGTATGAAGCTCTTGCTCAAAGACATGGCGGGACTAAAAAGGGACTCCCATAACCTAAAGGTGGCATCTCAACACGGGTACCAGATGCAAAAAGGATCTAACTAGGGCACCCATTATAGGAAAGCTCTACCATTCACACAATACCACTTCTAACAATAGTATGAAGGTTCTGTGATATCATGGAATGGGTTCGTACCTAACATTAAAATGAAACAGTCATAAGGTCATGCAAAATGTAGGAAGATGTGAAATCCTAACCTATATGCGAGTTCATACATTATACCCGTGAAAGGCACGAACGGATCAAAGTCTTAGTGAGAGTGTACAAAAAATGGACCCTACATGACAATAATATTAGTCCAAAACAACTAGAAACAGTCAGTAAAGAGTCAATACTATAGGATATAGGGAGGATTGGTCATGAAAACTACATACAAAGGAAACATTGCTGTGGATGATGGGACATAAGAAGTAATGTAAGGTGTAGACCCAATGTTCACGTATCCACTACCACCCCCATGAGGGTGAACACTAGTGTTAATACTGGACGAAGGGAGTGAAAATGCTTTGCAAATGGAGTAGAGGATGAAATATGACCACTCCCAAATCTATGAGTAAGGTAAGGGGCTGTGGTGCCCCCCAGTCCAACACCAGGGCCTACGCTAGGACCTGGAGTGGGTGACGTGATACAAGTAGTGACATCAGGCTTGTCAACCATAAAAGGATCTGAATTCAAGAGAACACAAACATACTCAAGTAACCACGATCCCAAAGGCCAACTAGTGCACAAAGAGCACACTCCTAAGAAAATCTACGTCCAAAATACAAGCAAACCAAGGGCAGGATAAGTGAGCTCCCGAATGTAGCAGGTATGTCTCTCCTAGGAGAGGCTCGAAACTCCCATACACTACAAGCAGAGGTACACAACCAATTATAGTGGCCCTCAACTTCAATGCGTAAAGTGACTTTGCTGTCCAACCCCTACCTGGCCAGGACATCCACATAATAACCTCTGCAAGTACCCCCTACTATACCTAGGTAAGGCAACTAAGGTCACCCCAATATAATCAATGCTCAGGAAAATAGTTGCAGGAGGGATCGACCGTATGGGCAGGGTAGCAAAGCCCGAAGCCTAAAAGCACAAATTGGTACCCCAAGGGTGCAACGACCGTACCTCAAAGGCTCCCAGATACAAATATGATCCTGGAAATATCTCTGATGCTCACAAAAAGTGACCATAGGTCATCCCAATCACAATCGCGTGCATTGCCTCGTGCTTAACTCCCGTGTAAGAGGAGCACCTTGAGAAACACTAATTATACCAAGGGTTTCACACTCTCACCTGGACAAACACCTACTTGTTTTGTTTAGTGGTCTTGGAGAATTAACTCACAATGAACTATTCCAAGACCCTAAAACCTAATCTTGTTGGTGAACCCTATAAAAGAAAAATATGTAGTTCATTTTAATTAAGCGTTGATATTAATAGCTGTAATTAATCAAAGGGAAATTTCCATGCAACTAATGATATTGTGACTCGACAGTGAAATAAATGTGCACACCTAACAAATAATGCCAAGTGCAATTTTGTCTAAATGAAAAATGGGGTATGCCACTACATGAGATGCTTAAATATTCATTCCTTCAATGTCAATGCAATCCTACCTATATGAAAGCTTAAACACAACTCTCATCCAATCAATCCAATGCAAGTACCTCCTCAAATCCATATCTAAGATGCAACTAATAGTGCAACTATTTTGTATTTTTCAATATAAAAGAATGAAAAATGTAATAAAAGTCATTTAAAACTCTCAGTCTTTGCAGCAAGTATAAAACACAATCCCATTAAGACACAGAGACAAAAAGAGTAAATGCACAAATGACAAAACAAAAATATAATTGACTAAAACTATTTTCAAAGAAAAAAACAATGAAAAAGCGGTCTCTAGTCACAATGGAAGCAATCAACAGACAACATTAGAACCTAGGAGGACCTAGCCACACTCACAACCCACCCAACAACTTCTCACATCAAAAACTCAACCAAAAGAGAGGATGTACACAACTATTTAAGGGACAACAACGTACATATGCACCTTTTTAGCTAAAACCCGCATATGTACGCGACTATTCAGCTAAAACCCACGTATGTACGTGACTGTTCAGCTGAAACCCGCGTATACAGAGAAAAGTGTGGTAAAAAATAGGCTAAAGATCAAACCAATCAAGGGAAGTGTCAATGTATGAACATACTATAAAATGCGACACAGAAACAGGGAGAAAAAGAGAGCAAGTATAAAACACATTGTGCCCCAAATCCCCAATGAAAAACAACTAGGAACTTCCCCAGTGAAGTCACCAATTCTGTTACGGAGAGAAACTTCCTATGGCTTGGGGGTACCACAACAGACAACTTGACACTAGAAATCAATCTTTCCCAATATGCAAGAACATTAAGCAAATCTAACACTAAGGAATATTGAATCGTACCTTGTTCCGGATGGTTGAAGTAGATCCCCGTTGAGATTTTCTAATTCACGCTTGCATTAGCAATTTGCTCTGAACAACAACAAACAAGACAAGCATGCTCTATAATAATGTGTTAATATAGCATATATATTCAACAATGTATAAGCGATTAAATATATCCATGGATTCGATATTCATATTCAAATGCACATAATTGGACAGGAAAATATATTTCTATTAATAAAATTAGAGATTACAATAGTGACAATATAGATTAAAATTAGAGATTACAATATATTTCTATCGGCACGTCTACGAACCGGACAAACCGAGTCCTCCACCTGGGCCTCCACCACCTCAATCCTCCATCTCTTGATAGAAAGCTCACAAAGAAAATGAAAGCTTGAGAAGAACACAAAGTGCTCCAGAGGGACAAAGGGATGCAGACTCAAGTATAAGCAAACTGAGGAAACAATGGACTATAGTTTCTTTGCTTTTCAATTCCTCCTCTTCAATGTATCCAAGGGGTTCCTTATATAACAATTCAAATGGGTAATGGAGGGTCGAATCCGAGCGATATCAAGGCATACGGAAGGCCAAGATTCAGGATCTTCGAACTCATATGAGGAAAAATCCAAAAATATTTGGATTTATGCACACATCCCGATGTACACAGGTTTGAGGTCAAAAGTCATGTGGGCACGTGAGTAAGGGTTTAAAATTCGCGTACAACAATAAACATGTGTTTTTTAGGGATGATCTTGGGACATCAAAGTATAATGTAAGTCCATGGGGTATAAATATTTTGCAAAGGGACAAGGAAGGCCATAAATATGTGATCAACCATGTGTGGTAAAATCAGCTATAATAATGGTTGAGACTGATAGTGAACTGACTACATCACATCGAACTTTTCAAAACACTGCTTCTCAATGTCTTCATTGCTGATACCTTTGTGAGGCTCTAACTGATCATATGAAAATTCTGAATGCTCTTCTTTACAACTTCCATAAGTCTTAGAATAAACACTCTCCTCGCTAGATGTATCATAGATGGGATTTTCAAAAGTCTCAAACGTTGGAATTTCAATAAAATTCCAATAGTCATCCTCCCCATATATGTTAGATATAATAGATTCCCGATCACAGATATCAAGTTCTCTTTGTCTTCATTACTGATATTGATATATGTCTTAGACTGATCATATGGATAAATTTCATGCTCCTCTTCCATATCAAAATTTCCCAAGGCCACAAGATCCATGCTCTCTCCCTTAGATATGCCATAGACAGGAAAATCAACAAAACTGTCAAAATTTTCCAGTTCATTATTTTCCTCCTCAAACATGTCATAGATTGGATTTTCCATGAATGTACAGGAATCCTCATGTCATGTCCCCACCCTCTACTTAGCGGAGAGGACGCGACCAACACTTTGTTCTGCTCTATCAGACCCGGGTAATCTATCCCCATGAACGTAAAATAAAATGCGTTGAACTAACAACATGTACATATGCATAACAATTGCAAATACAACGAAAGAAATTACATTTATTTAGGAATCCAACATGTTCATATTAATTCATAAACAAATATACTTGCAGAGATAAAATACACAAGAATACTTATCTTGAAAGAAGCTCGTCCCGCAACCAGCTATGTCACTGCAACGTTCCACCCAACCATAGGCCAGTGTGCTCGTCAACCTCTCAGTACCACTACCACCCCTGAGCTGGGCATGATTCCCACAAGGAATAAGGGAACACTAGCAGGCTCACCCATAGCTAAAGATATACCAAAATTCAGCCAAGACAAAACTGCATTTGGATTTATCAGGCTGCTAAAGAGATGGAAAGCTTGAACTACTAAGCTAGTGAGCTCAACCACAGAGCTATGGACACCTGCACCATATATGGCTTGGCTTCTAAAACATCTACGCACCCAACACAAGGAAGCATCCCCTTCTCTGCTACACAGTCCCTCAGGTTATGCCTTTCCTTCCAGTGCTTTTCAGGGTGTGCAAAGAAGAAAACCGACCCCTCTAGATCTATCTGTGAGGTTCCTTCCTACACTAGGATTATCAAGCTAGTTTAGACGCAATTCCACTCCAAACCAGTTCATACCAAGGCAAAATATGCACACACAATAAGATACAAAATTCTAGGTGTAGGAAAAACGTTTTGCAACCAAAAATGGATTGGTAGAATGGGCAAAAACAACCCAGAATGAGCAATTCAAATTCAGCAACGAGTCTGGGAATTGCATGAGCCAAATCGACTGCCACAAACCCCAAAATCATAATTCTTTGCTGGCCATTCACTCCACAACACCAAAATGAATTTCCCGGGCATGCCAAATGAGGAAAATGGTAGCAATTCGTGAATGAAAGAGATAAACACTGAGCATTACCAAAACAACTTCCTAGCCATGGGGAACAATGAAGAAAACTGCTGCCCATGTGAGGGAAAATGCACAGGTAGACAAAAAAACGTGAAGGAGAGAGCTCTCTAAGCTTCCATTGCGTGAGGAAATGGAGGACGTGGGTGAACAACAGAAGGGACATGCATTTTTGGGTGTTAACTTGCCCCATAAGTCAAAATCATGTTCCTAAAAACTGATGGATTCTCCAACTCAAATTTGGACTGCCATACTCTTCCCATCCCCATGCAATAACTACCTCAACCAATTTCTAGCAGAAATAAATGATTGGATGAATAAGACAAGAAAGGTGGTTGACAGCTTGATGGGTTTTCCCCTTGAAATTTGGCTTTTCCCCAATTGCTCAAAGGTTTGAATTTCCCCCCTATTCCTTAGGAAATCATGCCCCCATCTCTTTAATGTTGCATTGACATAGCTAGTTGTGGGTATTTTAATTAAATTGCATATTTACATGATGTCCAAAATTATAATGTACCTGGCTAGCATGAAATACCATCGGCATCGATTTTAATTGCCGAAATATAAAACACTAAATTGATGGTGGGCCTTTTTCCTTTAGCTCCTCACCATGGTTAATTACAATATATACATCATATACATTTTTAATGCAAACAAGGTCAAAACCCAGGTGTTACACCTCATCAACATCTTTGTTAGACATAAGCGAGTCTTTGTCACTTGTATCATGCTCCTGGTTATAGTTGTCCTCATTTTCATACTCATCTTCTTTAGAAAAAGGTCACAAGGCAGTAAACCTTCCAGAATGTCATCATTATTTGGAGAACAGGTCGGAGTCCCATTATCCACTTTATGGTTTTCATCATAAGTTTCACTATAAGATTTTGTAATGGTTTCATCTTGAGGTAGATCTGGAGTACAAATGTGATAATCATCACTGAAATAATCATGAAAGCATTCCCAATCATCACTATTCTCTGTTGATGTTACCTAAGGAGGGTCTTCAACAATGTTTTCAATTAATGGCTCTTCATGCACATACTCAATGGGATCATCATGGATTTCTGAATGTTGGGTGTTGTACACCATGTTGATACTAGATATCTTAGGATCTTCCATATGAAATTCTTTCCAAGGACATAAGTACTTCAAATTGGTCTTAATGAATGATTTAGCATTGAATGGTTCAATATCATTTTCATCATAATGCCACTGCCCCAAAAATATTTTAAAGAAATTTGCAAGGGAAGTAATAGATTTCTCAGGAAAACACTCATGAAGCCAACATGCAGCATCCCCTTGCAGAGAATAAGCAAACACCGCCATCATATGATCCTCATGCCAAATGTTGTATTTACTCATATGTGATAGAAAAATCATTATACAGAATTTGGCTACGTGATCATTATCATCCCCCTGAAATCCTGGAAGGGGAGTAGATGTCCTTTCACTAACAGGACGATTAGGAAAGCCAAGGATCCTAGAGAAATCAATGGGAGGACAATCACGGGAAACTCGAGCAGCAGTTTCTATTCTTTTAATATCCATATCAAGAATCAATAATCATAGAGAATGTCTGGAATTGAAAAAAGGAGCCGAGCTTTAAATTTTACTATTACGGGCTCACTTACACACAATCAATCTAAACAATTTTTGTGAGAAATGGGGGTTTTATCCCTTCAATGGAGTCACCATGTGAGAATAAAAATATACAATTAAGAACTCTCACAATTTTTTTCTTTTTCTTTGTAAAAATAAAAAATTGAAAAAAGTCAGTGGAGCCGCGTGATGAAAATTAAAGATCTACTCTAAGCATTCACCAAACAAATAAAAAACAAAAAAGAAGAAAACAAAAGTCGCACTTGGGAATAAAAAGATTTATCCTGGCAATGACGACGGAAAATGTTGTCGCATTTCACACACTTGGGGGGGACGTGGCATAAATCTTCAAGCCACTCGGTGTGTCCTTGACGACAAGTCTTGAGTCAAGGGTGCCACCTTGTTATTGACTCCTCCGTTTAGGACAACTCCTAATGATGCACAAGGGGTAGACCCTATTAATTGCTAAGGCTGTTAAGGCTTTAGTTTTTATGGTGATGATTGAGTTATTTAGGAGTTTTGATGAAAGAAAAAAAACTTAACACAAGATATTTGCAATGGAATTTAAGTACAACAACATAAAGATCAAGGTATCATATATCAACACACATGGAAACAAATGATTATATATGAAAAAGAGCCCAGTTCCAATAATGGATTCCACAAATAAAATTGTTATTGTATTGCAGAAATAAATGTTGCAAGTGCTCTTGGTCAAATTTTATGTTAATGTAGGATAAATTGATTAAGCTTAGGGGGTAAGGGGACTCCAAATATACCTGAGGGTACGGGGAGTATGTCCAAAACCCTTAACTGATACGGCTACCTGTAATGAATATGTAGGCTGGTTGGAGTCTCTAAGACAGTGTTCAACACTACACCGCAAGGGTGTATCCTAAATGTGTATCGAGGTCACTGACAAGTTGTTCCTACTTCCTTTGGGTAATTTTCCACCGCAACAACTTAATTCGAGGCATTGGATTTTCTCCTGGGGAGGTTCATTGAAAATGTGATAACTAATTATTCTAGTCACCCACCCTGCTTTTGATGCAGCCGACTGATTGGATGAACCACAACTAGTGCAGAGCATACACAATGGAGTCTTGGTAATTTTTATGGATTTTAACTTTTGTGTTCTTTGTTGAAAAAGGAAAATCCTCCAGGAATCTCTTTCGGTCCAAATGGACCTCAATCGGGAGAGCGGGGAGGGGTTTATTTTAGATAATGAAAGAAAAACTCCACGAATTTTCTAATTAGTCCTACCAAGCATCTCTTTCCCCTTTCGGGTCAATCGAGAAGTTGTGGGGTAAGTAGTATTGTTACTTTGACTTGAATAATATTGAAATCTTGTAATGAAGATTCAAAGTATACAATGTTGCAAAACACAACTAAAGTGAAGATAAAGTGAAAAAGGAAAAAACCACAAAATGCAGATTCCCTCCTGGGGGGATGGGGAGTGGGCTCGAAAGAGCCCACTCTATATATTTTTTATTAATTGGTTACAAAAATTTAGAAGAAATTCACTTTAGTCCTTGTTATCTAGGATCCAAAGGCTTACAAAACAGTAAGAAAAGAAGCCCGTCTGAGGGGGGAACTTCCTGGAAGCTCTGGATGGCCCAAAACTTGATTTTTGAGCAGCGTATCCTCCTCTTTTTGGACATACCTGCTTAAAACCAGCAAGCAAAATTTAGTTAAAAGTGCCCAAAAACACTTTGGAAGTGTCTTTGGACAACAAAAAGATTATCCAAAAAAATCTAAGTTAACAAATTTGAGAAAAAGTGCAAAAAGGAACCAAGGAAAGCAAGCTTTCCTTGGAATATTGGCTTGCCTTTTGGGAAGCCAATATGAGTTGCACTTTTATGCTAGATATAACTTTAAAACTTAAACAAAAAAACTATTGCATGCAAGTTATAGATTTTACTGAAAATGCCATGCAAAAATTGATTCCTTTATGCCAAATCTATTCAAAATTAATGAACAAGCTCACTAGATCTGATCTATTCAAAACTTGAGAACTAGATCTAAGTGCAAGATTTATATTTTTAAATGAAAGACCTGAGTAAACAAGTTGGCTAATAAAGGGGAACAATTGATTTTATAAGAGGAGAAAGAGTATTTTTGCTGCCGGGGGTTTCTCTTTGAAACACTTTGAAGTGAGATGCCGAGGGACTATGTCTTTCTTATTTGCTTTGAAAGGGGTAGCATCAAACTAGATCCACACCGTTTCGAAGCTAGGAAATATGAAACTCAACCAAAACTCAAACAATACTCGTGAGATCTTGAAATTATATACAAAAGAGGTTAATAACGCATGAAAATAAATTTATTTAGCGTGCAATGTTTGACCTCTAAGCATACAATGATAATATAGAAATTAAAGTAATCTTACTTTCAACTCCTTTTCCTACCAGTTCGGAAAAACCATCATAGGCAAGATCTAAGCCACAAGTAATGCATAAAAATTGGAAAATTATAGTTTTTTACCTCAATAATGCATGACAATCTTGATCCACACAATAGAGCACACCACCACTAGGCTCCAAATCTTTTGTTTATTCCAAGCAAAATAAAAATAACATTAAAAATTATAATAGCATGCACTCTCTTATTCCAAACCAAACTAGTTTGTGAGAGAGACAGAGGCTTTATTTATAGCCAGAAAGGCGGAGAGGGCGCCTCTGCCAACTGAAGAAGACTAAGGGCGAATTTGAGATTGAGAGTGAGTTTATCCCTTGATTTGGGTGAGTTAGAGGGAGTTACACTCAAGAAAAATGTGCCACCTCTTAAGAGGTAGGAACAACCCCTCTTTGGGATCTCCAAAACATGCCGGATGAGTGCCACATGAACAATTATGCCCCCTTCTAAGGAGAAAAACGTCCCCTTAATCTAGCAAATTCGTAGTAGCCTCAATCAACACTGAAGCTGACACTTTGATCAAGGAGATGTCTTGCCTTAAATCATGGAAGTTGATAGAAACCGATTTCAGTCAAATCGGAGTATTTTCCACTAATTTAGGAAATTGGGAATATTCTCCATTTATTAATTATTTGATTTTTAAATTAATAAAAATGATTTTTAGAGATTTTTTGACTTAAAGTGATAAATTTATCACTTAAAACTTAGGAAAGTGGGTTTTTGGGTTAAACATTTACTTTGATTTAGAAAATGAGCACCTCATGTCCAAAACTGATCCCTAACCACACTTTTATTACAATCTCAATTTTCCCAACTAAACTATTAAAAAATAGCCTAAGTTTACAATAAAATTTATTTTTACCAAAACTTAAAAATAAACCTAGGGGAACCTAGCGCATGTCCATATGACTCAATATTAATGCCTAGAATGCTTATAAACATTCACACATAGACTCTAATACCCCCCTAGGACTAAATACCAAGACGACCACCCCAAGTTTGGAGGTATGAGTGAAAAACTCAGAAATTCTAGTTGTTTGTTCAACAACAAATAATATCTAAGGGAAAAAAAATATGGGCTAGTCGGATTGATAAATAAGTCTAGGAGACTGAGTCTTTTACATACACCACCATGCTAGAATATTTTATTACAACTCCGCTAAGGGGGTATGAACATGTGGTAGAAAAAAATATAAAAAAAATTCCTAGAAGAAGGCTAAATGACTTCTGAACTTCGAATAATGAACAATTGTTCTTGTTCTACTTCGCCGACTCACTTGACAAAAACCACCAAGTACAACTTAGGTGGTAACACTCATGATACGATGTGGCCCATTGTTCCCTCTAAGATTCATTCGGACATTCCAAATTTTGAAGGTAAGAGTGGTGAGGACCATGGAGAGCATGTTACCACTTTCCACCTATGGTGCTCTTCGAATTTGTTGATCAATTATTCCGTTCGTTTAAGACTGTTTCAACGCACCGACACGGGTCCTACGGTGAAATGGTATATAGAGTTTCCTGGGGGCACATATCGGACATTCAATGACCTAGCCATGCCATTTATGAACCACTTTCAACTACCTGTGCATTACGATGCCGGTACTGAGCTCTGTTGACATTTCGACAATATAAAGCCATGCATATCTCAGATCGTATTCAAGAGTGGCATAGACAAAAGTGGTTGATTAAGGCCAACATTCCACCATAGTTCCTTTTGGAATGGTTCCTCAACTCGTTATTGCCATGTATAGTGAAGGATGTTTCCACATCTGAAGCTATGAATGAGGAATAGGCTATTTTTCGAGCTCAACAACAAGACTTGATTTACACTCAGGATGGGATATTATATGAGATTATTCCAAACGCACCGTAGTCAAAGTTCTATCCTAAGTTCAAACCTGGGCCACATGCTGATGGCATTGTTGGCTATGTGAGCACTAAACCCGTAGACTCGGTTACAAATCAAATGCATAATTTGTCTATTAACCAACCTACGTCAGGACAAGCTATGGCTTCGTCTCATCCTACCCAATCAACGAATGTACAGTCTGTGCATTCGTCAAACCAGAAGGGTAACCAACAGCCCAGACATAACAAGAAAAATGGAAGAAACAATAGAAAGGGTGGGAATAGGAATGGAAATTCTAATGATGACAAGAATGGTATTGATGCTAGGGGGGACAAGAAGTCTAAACGTAAGGTCAAGTTCCCTTGTAAGCTTTATGGGGGAGATCACCTCACTTACTTGTGCCCTCATATCGATGAAGCCTCGAAATTCATTGCACAGAGCCCAACTGTGCTAACGGATCCGTTACCGCATAATAAAAATATGAATTTGAATATCATGGACTCCGGAAGTGCGTTTGGTGGGAACCGAAACCCGTCGAACACTGAAGGTGGCCATGGATGCATCAACATGATGTCCACCGAGAATGTTGTGACGTGAGCGAAATATTATGGTTCATTGCAACCCTACTTGGGAAAAGAACCTGCCACTCTCGAGGTCCCTTTTCATATCGACAAGCCTGTCGAGAAGCTTGAAGTTACACCTTGCATTCCTAAGGGAGTCTAAAAGCATTCAGGGCATAATCCTAATTCCCGAGCTACCCAACACTATTCCATTGTCGAAGATTTGGGCCAGACTCCTTGTGCGGTGTCTGCCTTAGAATTTCTTCAGACTTTCCCTTCGCAGAGGAAAGATTTGTTAGCCTCCCTTGGGATGGTTGATTCACATCCTTCCACAATGATTAAATTTGAAACCCATGAACTCCAACCTCGCTTGCCTTACCATGTGGCTTTCCTAGTCCACATGGAGTGTATGAACAACACCATTAAACACACAACAATTAATGAAGGCGCTAAGGCTTCAGTGATGTCTTTAACCTGTTGGAAAGGTCTAGGTTCACCCACTTTGTCAAAATCCGGGACCATGTTGACTACGTTTGATGGGAGATCTTTTGGGCCGCATGGTATACTTCCTTCTCTTGAAGTCCAATTAGGAGGGAAGATCGTGTTGATCGAGGTCGAGGTGGTTGATGCACCCATTGACTATAAACTTTCACTGGGTTGTAACTGGATTTACAACATGAGAGTATTCATGTCATCCCTCTTCCGAATTATTTACTTCCCTTTCGAAGATAGGATTGTCATGGTTGAGTAAAAATAATTCGATAATTTTGGTACGAAAGCATCCTCGGGAGCTACTGTCCTGGTTATTGACAATTCTTAGCCAGCAATTGAGAATGTTGGGCTGGGAATGTATCCGTTGTTGATGGGAACTTTCAATATTTCCACACCAATTCTTACTATAGGTTCCAGTCTTGGTAGTGAATCGTCATCGTTGAGGTCGGTACCATTTCACATTTCGCATTTGGAGGACCCTTGGTCTCTCTCTTCTTCGAGCACTTCGGATGAAGATCCTAGACCTACTAAGATGGACATGCCGTTATCTACAACGATGATTGCTTATCAATATATCCTTGGTCCCATTGTATATCCTAGTCCTTCCTCTTCGCAGACGGAGGAGGAGGACCCCTTTGCACTGCCTGCTTGGGCAGTTGCGCCATCACACTCTCATGATTGCTTCGATGGCGTTTTTCCTTTGGATGAATCTATTCTCGAAGCCATGAATGGTTTAGAAGGGCCTTGTGAGGAGTTACACCATCGATATTACTTTCTCCTCGAGCTTGAACCAATTGAGTGTGGTGAGTATAGGGTGATCCTTACAAAATTTCTCGAACTCTTGGAAAAGTAGAAAATGTTTACATTGGGGAAGATTATTCCCCCGATGAGATTGAAGCATACACTAAGCCGTTCAAAGAATTTTGAGATGTATTTGCTTTCCCGTATGATGAAATGATGGGAATAGACCCTTAGATTGTTGATCATGAGATCAAGACTTATCCAAATGCTAGACATGTTCGACAACGCTTACGTGTGATGAGCCCCCGTCAGGCACCTGCTATTAAGGTAAAGATAGATAAGTTGCTCATGGATGGATTCATTTATCTGGTTCCCTTGACTCAAAGGGTATCCAATCCCATTCAGGTTGATAAGAAACAAGGAACTATCATGTGTGCACTGATTTCAGAGACCTAACCAAATCTTGTCCTAAAGATAACTTTCCCATACAATTCATAGATCAGATTGTGGATGAGTTTGCAAGAAGCGAGGTGTTTTCGTTCATGGACGGATTTTTTAGGGTATAATTAGATTCAGATCAAACCTAAGGATCAACATAAACAACTTTCATTTGTCGTTGGGGTACGTTTGCATATTGAAAGATGCCCTTCAACCTTAAAAACGCTGGAGCTACTTTTCAACGGGAAATGACCTTCGCTTTTCATGACCTTAAGAAAATTATTGAAGTGTATCTTAATGATTTAGCTGCTCACTCTCATTTGAGAGTGGATCATCCTGACCATCTACGCTTGGTTTTCAAAAGATGCCACCGATATCAAATCCGATTAAATCCTCAAAAATGCATCTATTGCGTGAAATTAGGTCGCTTACTAGGGTTTATCGTTTCTAAGGAGGGCATTAGGGTTGCCCCCCTTAAGGTTGAGGCAATACTTCGATTGTCTTCCCCACACACTATTAGACACCTTAAGAGTTTGCAAGGGATGAATAACTTCTTGTAGAGGTTTGTTGTCAGTTTTTCCAATTTGACCAAGGGTTTCATGCGCCTTTTGAAGAAAGAAACTCCTTTTATATGGGATGAGCAAGCCCAAGAGTCTTTCGATGCATTGAAGAAAGCCTTGGCATTGGCCACTATGCTTAGTCTACTCGACTATAGCCGTAATTTCTTGTTATATGTGGTCGCGTCTCAAGAGATGATTGGAATGGTTTTGGTTCAAAAGGATGAGGAGCTCCAAGAGCACACTATTTATTATCTTAGCTGAAACCTCATTGATGCTGAACTTAGTTACACTCATCTCAAGAATCTAGCCTTAGCTACCGTCCATGCAGTTCAACGGTTGAGACATTACATACTCCTTTGCTAGACTTTGGTTGTGGCTCACATCAATCCTTTTTAGTTTGTCCTAACTAGATAGATGATAGGGGGGAAATGTAATAAATGGATTGTGATCTTGCAAGAGTTCGATCTCAAATTTATCTCAGCAAAATTGAAGAAGTCGTTGATCTTTGCAGAGCTCATATCAGATTTTCTTAGTCTGGATGAAGTTGAGGTTCATGAATACTATTTTGTTGACGAGCATATCTTCCTTATTTTGACTATGGACCCATGGTATGGGGATATTATTGTCTATTTGAAAACTTTGAAGGTCTCTCCTCACCTCTCATGGGATGAGCGTCGATGGTTACGACATGTAGCTAAGAACTACCTCATTGTCGGTGACACTTTGTATCACCATGGGGTGGATTCTATTTTGCGTCGATGTTTGACTCACGGGGAGGTCGAGGCTGTGCTTAATGATTTCCACAGAGGGGCGTGTAGTGGTCATTTATCTGGGCTTTCTACAACCCAATTTTTTTTGAGAGCCTGTTATTTTTGGCCATTGAACTTTAAGGATTGCGTTAATGCAGTCAAGCAATGCCACCTTTGCTAGGTGTTTGCACGGAATATGCTCTTGCATTATGCCCCGTTACATCCGATTATCACCATTGGTACCTTCACCAAGTGGGGGATAGAATTTATGGATTGCAACCCAAATTCGGCTAGGGGGCATCATCATATTATAGTGGCTGTAGATTACTTCATGAAATGGGAAGAGGCTATGCCCACTATTAAAGCTGATGGTGAGATAGCCGCACATTTCATTTTCAATCAGCTTATCACTCGGTTTCGTATCCCGAGAGAGCTTGTCACGAACCATGGCAGGAACTTTCAAAACAAGATGATGGCAGAGCTATCTTTGAAGTTGGGGTATAAGCAAGAGAATTCCACTTCTTATTATCCTCAAGCGAATGGATAGGATGAAGCGATGAATAAATCCCTTAAGCCCATTCTACAAAGAACCATCACACAAAAAAAAACTAATTGGCACATCATGTTGTACCCTGCTTTGTGGTCCTATCAAACCACGGTTAAGACTTTCGTCATTTTTTCTGCATATTATTTAGTGCATGGGGTGGAGTTGATATTACCTATTGAATGCAAATACCTTATTTGAATCTAGCTATAGGACTTTTACCAAAAAATTCGGAGTTAGAGGTACGTCTGGTCCACTTAGAGCAACTTGATGAGCAATGTCGAGATGCCTTAGTGTCTCTTGAAGTAAACAAGCATCACGTTAAGGCTCAGTATGATAAACCACATGCCAAACCTTATACAAACCACATGCCCTCAAGGCTTGTTGGGAAACCATGTTACCTTGTACTGCCTTATCCACATCTTCGTGTTCACATTCACGCCACTCCAACACATCCTGCAAGAAAAACACAAGATTTGATGAGTTTTTTCCTTGAAATTTGGTATGCATGGACTCATACACGATTTTTTCCCAAACAGTCACGTGTATACACAGAAATCGTGGGATTTCCCATGTATACTCAACCCTATACACAACACAATGAATTATAGGTTGGGTGGGCCGAGATACCAAACTAGGGGTGATTCAAAATAAAAAATGAACCACTGAAAATTAAAATAAAATAATTGAAAATAAAGAGTGTGGGATGTAGATTTACCTAGCTCGGACGGTTCTTGGTTTCGTGGCCCGTAGCTCCCGGAATCAGTGTCTGAAGTTCGTGGCTCAAACTAGCTCCAATGCACTATGTGTGGTAAAATTTTCAAATGGTATGGTGAACATGACTTTTTACTATTTTATAAGAAAATTTTGAAATTTTTACCCACTACTCTATAGTTTTCACCCTTATTGACTCTTTTGAATTGTTTTTGCCTAATGTTGTGGTGTAGGGACTTGATTCAAGTGTACTTTTACCGAGATCTTCACCCGTTCGTATCTATTACAGGTATAATTTCAAACTGGCATATAGGTTAGGACCACATTTCCGCTTGCATTATGCATTGCCTTATGACCATGTTGCCTTGACTTTAGGTACGAACCCTTTTCGTAATGTCACATAACCATCACACTTCTATTAGAAGTGGCATTATGTAAGTGTTAAAGCCTTCCCATTCATGGCTGCCCTAGTTAGATCCCGCTTTGCAATATGGTACCCATGCTGAGATTCTTCCGCTAGGTTTGGCAATCCCTCATAGTCCTACCATGTCTTTGAGCATGAGCCTCATATCTCTATTGAACTTTATGCTGGCCATATCCCACAAGGAATACCTTTTGTGTTAAGCTGTAATTGCATTTCATACATTTTGCTTGCCTTATTGAGATTTATGTCAGTTCCCCGCTTCAGAGTTATAAGACATATAACTCGAGCTCATCTTAATCCTAGCCAAGTAGAGCCTTTTTTATATATCCTTTGTAGCTTGATCACCCTTACTGGGAGGAGACCTTCCCCCGAGTGTCCTTATCCTGCATATGCTTCCTTGCATTGATCATAGGTATGTTCCACTGCTTGGAACTAGTTTGATTTCTCGCGACACTCGTCTTCTCTTAGCTGTGTACTATAAGCACTTTTATTATTTTTCAAGATTTCTAATATGAAAAAGTCCAAAAAAAATGAAAAAACATAAAAAGTCAAAGGAGAAATGATATTAATTTTGTCAGTTGTTGAGTCGTGTCGCCTTCAAACAAAGCACTATAAATCACATCCATTGGTTGGGTTGTTAGTATGACTTTAGGAGATGTACTCGTTATTCTGAGTTTTCTCCAACGACTGGTTATGCTCCTAGTTGCTATGGAGCCTCTGTCGAGGCCTCCTATGTCATAGAGTTGTCCCAGTTTGCATGTCGAGTCTATGTTGACTATTCAGTCATCATCTGCCTTATGCTCTTGTTTTAAGGAAGTTTATCCTGAGTCGACCATTCCTTAGTTATCTTGTCTTTGCATGTCGGCCATTCCTGATACAGTTACTAGTTAGTGTACATCTTGTTCGTCCGATTTCTTCCAAATTATCCAGCATTGCTGAGTACCTCATGATGGTTGATGTGGGGTGCCTTAATGCTCTCCTTCCTACGGATTCCATTCCATCGACTTCATATCATTTATTATGGAATAGGAGTTTAGAGTCCATTGAGTGTCTTGAGACTTGCAGTCATCAGTGGCAGGTCCTCTCACCATCGAAAGATTTGGGAATACATCAATTTCCCCTAATCTATAGATTTTTTCAAGTGTTCAACCTCAACACATCTATTCACACTTGTGAGATTGCACTCTGTACCTTGATTCCCATTATCATTATCGGTGTGATATCTTGTGTATGTTAATGATATACATCAATGACCGGTAATAAGATGATGGTCCATCATGTTCAACCTCGACACCTTTATTCACATGATGGGACATGTACTCGTAGCGGTTTGTGTTGAAGACCCACGAGGTTGGTGGCATTCCACATATGATATCTCATTGACCGTGTGAGTATTCATGAGATGTCAACTCTCATGACAAGATTCTAGTATATTATCAGATATCTTCATCCATTATGGAGATCTTGTTCACTATATATTGTACGTGGTGATGACCACATGTGGCATATGTCTATTATTCCTATTCATGGCCATTGTACTCTTATGTATCCAGGACTGCTACATGTATATTTGTAGTCACATACTGAGACTTATCATTGTATTGTACCGATGAGTGGCTGGTTCTTCCATCTGGGTGTTCATTACTCCACTTCTGGGATGGGGGTGATTCCATGAAGGGGGGTAACACTTTTTGGACAAATTTGGCGATGAAAACCTGATTTTTTACTCATCTGTTAGCCATTGAAACACATATATTCCATGTGAAATTTGACTTGCAGTAAAAAACAAATTGTAGAATATTATGTTGCCTTCCCAATGATATTTAAAAAATATATATTCCAATGTCATTTAATGTGTGAAATTTTGCATTTAATGAACTGTGTGAACTTAAAAATTTGAAGAAGTTAATAAGTGGCTCGTTCCCAACCCCAACAAATCAATCTTACATTAATAATTAAAAAAATATATATACAAGCATGATCTACACAAAATTCATTATGGTCTGCATATTTTTTTGTTAATTTATTTTGCAATATACAATTATTTATTATTTTTTGAAAGTGACCACATGTGGTTTCAACATCATTTTATACACATGTGTGTCCATCCCAGATTTTTTTTCACTGTTTTCAAAAATTGAAAAATCCAAGATACCCTTTTGAAGATGATGCGTTGATGTGTGGCCTTTGTATTTTTCCGAAATTTTTGGATGTGTACTTTTTACCCCGCGGATTTTTCTTTGAGCTGCTTCGAAGTTGTTGTTGGGTTTTCTAAGTGTAAGTTTTAGAACTAATTAAAAAAAAACCCATATGAATTCCAAAACGCATGCATGATACCACAATGGATAGAGGATTCGGTGATGAATCTATCGGTATGAACTCCACTTAGTTGTGTACCATGAATGGCAGTGTTTACACCCCTAGAAGACACAAAGAAACATTGATTTTCCTGTAAGAGGGCTAAATCCCCATTTTCAGGCTCTCGATCGAGCTCTAGAGCTCGATCGAGGTATTTAAGTGCCTCGATCGAGGGTTCATTAAATCCTCGATCGATGGTTTAATAAACCCTCGATCGAGGTCCCGTTTTTGTTAAAAAATCGTACAAAAGTGGCCAAGAACTAAGTTAAGCATTGATGGCATTAATGTCATTTCAACTACCTTCCTAACACCATTTCCCACCCAAATGACTAAATAAATTCTATATAAACATAAAACATAAACATCTTACTAATTTTATCATTCACAATTGGCTAACCTATTTGAAACAATGCTTGTGTTCTAATGCAAATTTAGCATTGTGTATTGTGTATTGTGTTTACATATTGTTGTAGGTGTGCATTTGGATTGTTGATCTTGATCACAATGGGAAACAAAAAGCATCGAAGTAAAATATCTACTAGAAATCAAAGCAACACCGAAGAAACAAGAGAGAAAGATAGAGAAAAAAAGAGGAAAAAAGAGCAATCTTGAGAGGAGAAGAAGTTGCAAATCAACCTATGATGGGAGAAATGCCATTGCTAACAATATTGGTGTAATTTAAAAGTTATGCAATTACATATTCATAACTATAATTTTTTTTCCTAGTGATATACTTCATATAATTTCATATTGCATAATATATTCAATTTCATAGTGTTCTAGTTCATAATTTATATATATGTGTATGTGTATGTGTTAAATTGTTTAGAATGTAAATATAATTTTGTAAATAATTCATAAACTTATATAAATTGTATGTGTATGTATGAATTCATATATATGTATTCATAGTTATATGTAAATTATATAATTTCATAAATTGCATATTCATATATTTAATTTCATAGTGAACTCTAGTTCATAATTTATATACATACATGTTAAATCAAGTTTAGAATTTATTATAATTTTGTAATTAATTCATAAACTTATATGTACATTGTATGTGCATGTATAAATATATATGTATTTATAATTGTATGTAAATTGTATAATTTAGTATTTACATATTCATATAATTTTATATTGCATATTTATGTATTCAATTTCATAGTGTTCTAGTTCATAATATATATTAGAATTTAAAATTATAATCTTGTAATTAATTCATAAATTTATATACATTGTATATGCATGTAGGTAAATATATATATATATATATTTTGTTTAGAATTTAAAATTATAATCTTGTAATTAATTCATAAATTTATATACATTGTATATGCATGTAGGTAAATTGTATAATTTCATATTCACATTTTCATATAATTGCATATTCATAAATATATTCAATTTCAAAATATTCTAATTCATAATCTTTATACATATACATGTTAAATTGTTTAAAATTTAATTGTAATTTTGTAATTAATTCATAAAATTATATACATTGTATGTGTATGTGTATAAATTCATAATTTTATGTAAAGTGTACAATTTCATAAATTCACATGTTCATATAATTTCATATTGCATATTTATTTATATTCAATTTCGTAGTGTTCTAGTTCNTATACCACATTCTAAAACCACTATGTACACATGTGAAATAATGGTATGTGTTGTGAAAGAATTGAAAAAATGTTTAAAACCACTACACTAAATTACATATATACAAAGTAAATGTATTATATTATGAGTAAATGAAATTAAAGAATGATTGATGAATATATATAATTATATAGTGCATAATATCTCTAGTTCTAAATGAATATGCATATATCCATTGGCCTCACATAACCTCACATACTTGTAATGAATTTTATAATTTGATGATATAGCCTCACATGTAAATGAATTATATTTTGATAATAAAGACTCACATATATATAATTTTTATGTAAAAAATTATAAAGATTGTTCTCAATGGGAGTTGATTGCACCATCATAGGTTGACTTGCATCTTCACTCCTCTTAACATTGCATTTATTTTATTCATATTTTCTATAGCCTTATCTCTCTTTTCATCGATTTTAATATTCAATTTTAATTTCATATTCATGTATATGAACATTTTCATAGTGTTCAAATTACAATTTTACATTACACTATGATAATGATGATAATTACATTACAATTACAATTACATTACAAGTTTACATTTACAATTACAATTATAATAAATTACAATAATTACATTATTACATTACATTTATAATTACATTACATTACAATAATTACATCATTACATTACATTACAATTTTACAATTACATTACAATTTTAATATGATTTTAATTTCATATTCATGTATATGAACATTTTCATAGTGTTCAAATTACATTTTAACAGGTTACATTAAATGATGATGATCTCATTATAATTACAATTACAATTACAATTACATTAAACATTACAATCATATACAATTTTAATTTCATATTCATGTATATGAGCATTTTCATAGTGTTCAAATTACAATTTTACATGTTACATTATGATAATGATGATCTAATTACATTACAATTACAATTACAATCACATTACCATTACAATTACAATTACATTACAATTTTACAATTACAATTACAATTACTTTACAATTACATTACATGTACAATTTTAATTTCATATTCATGTATATGAACATTTTCATAGTGTTCCAATTACAATTTTACATTACATTATGATAATAATGATAATTACTTTACAATTACAATTACAATCACATTACAATTACAATTACATTACAATTTTACCATTACAATTACATTACATTGCAATCTTGTACAAATGACTAAGAATCATACTTAATAACATCCAGATTGGGACATAAGTCTCATCCGCAACAACTGTGGGAAGTACTTTGGATTTGCCCTAAAACTCATTATGAGGAGTACCACAGGAACCCCGAAGTAGTTGGCCAATGAGAGGACCTGCCAAGCAAAATTGGCAACGACCCCTACCAGATTGACTAGATTCCCACCGTGTGAGGAAAACCAAAGAGTTGTCGTTTGTGGCTAAGCGGTTAGCAGTTTTACCTACGCCGTGAAGTGAGGGATACTGCCCCAATACTCAAGCCTGAGACAGCCTTGGTGGCCGAGTAACTACCTTTCAACCATTAGGAAGCCGATTTAAACTGGGGTCCATATTCATCTCCAGTTACTACTACATCCACCATTGTTTGCATTTATTTGTTAATTTGTTAATAAACAATGGCAATATGATAAACTTAAAATAAAATTTTATTCAAACTTGTATAATTTATTTGCTTTTTTTTTAACTAACAAAGACAATATGATAAGTAAAATAAAATGTTATTCTTGAGCTTGAATTTATTTGTATTTATTCTTGAGCTTGTATTTATTTTTGAGTTTGTATTTGTTTATTGCTAGATCATGGCTAGTCATCACAGGATCGTGCACCCTTTGATTTCTCAAGAGTAATTGAGAGCTTCAATGATGTTGGAATGGCTGCTAATTGTTTAAGAGGGTTGGATGATGCTACTCAAGAAGAGTTCGAGAGCCTGACCCCTGATTGGACAATCAGAGGGCATGTTAGTAACATAATCAAGTTTCACTTTGAACAAGAATCAGTGATTACACAAGCTCAAATCCTACATGGAATGATAAAACACAAAAAAATTGAAACGCGCTACAAAGTTGTTGGGTTTAAAGGATGTTAAAAACAAAAAATGGATGCGAGAATGTAACAAAAAATGTAATAACTGCACTATCTGCATTTGGAAAGTCAAGAAAAACTGATATCAGCGCTGCTCGTAGGGCAATTACAACTACTATTGTGGCACGAAGCACCTCAAGAAATTGAATGGTCGCAACAATGTCAAAGCTGTTCCACGTTTCAAGAAAAACACTGCACAAATACACTAAATTCAGGGTAAAGATAGATGAAAACGATGAAGTTGCTTGTTGGGATCTTATATGCAGAGAAGCATATAAAGATAGGATGGAAGAGGGCATCAGAGAGAAGGTGATAGAGTATTGGGACAACCATTCTTGTGCTATACTAGATCAAAAACATGTCTTGCGACAATGTTCTGGTAGAGGCATTTATAAGGAGCATTCCAAGCATGTTATGGAGATGACAGGAGATGCTTTGTTAGAGGAAATCAAAGAATCAAATCTTGGTGTATAGATCTCATTTACCATGTTCAGTAAGTTGAAACCGTGGTATATTAGGCCAAATACGATTCGGGACACTTGTTGTTGTCGATACCATGTTGAATTCCAGTTATACTATGACACATTTGTGGATTTTTGCAAAAAACATTGGGATGGTGAGCCAGCTCCTCACACAGTGCGGGATTTTATTTTTATGATACTATGCAATAGGAATCCTGAAAATTGTTTTTCAATAAAAGGTGTGTAGATGGGAGAAGATGCCATGAATGTGGTGATTTGGCATTGTTCCATAGGAAGTTTCCTATCGATCCAAAACACCCTGGATTGTCAGATATCACAGTTAAGTGGAAGAGATATGAGTATGTCTCCATGAATCCATCATCTTCTTCACATGTTCCATTTAAGAGGATCGACTTGCTCTAGGATGATATTCGTATTTTAGACTTCATGGACAAGTTTCAAAGTCAGATTTACAAATACCTTAAACACTCCCACATGTCTAGGTGGAAAGCTTTAGAATTTAAGCATTCTTGTGAGGTTTTTGAGCTAGGCACAATCCTATCGATGGTAGACTTTGCTGAGAATTACACATTTGCTCCTCAGAGAGAGATAGAAAGTGAGTATTATCACTTCGACTAGGTGTCAATCTTCGTACATGTATTGTATAGACATGCTTAGGCAAGCATTGATGGTAGGCATAACACTCCTCAGTCACGCGATGTGATCAAGGAATACCATTTTTATGTCAGTGATGATCTTGAGCATGACACGTTGTTTGTTCAACACTGCTTTGGGTTGATTTATGATTCATTCAAAAAGAATGGGGTTTCATTTACAGAACATTGGATTTGGTCAGATGGGTGTGCGGGGTAGTTCAAATCGACAAGCTCATTTTATTGGTTGAGTCTCCTTCATAAAGAGACGAGAATTCGACACACCTGGGGATTTTTTGAAATAGGGCACGAGAAGGGTGAACATGATGGCATAGGTGCATGCGTGAAACGAGCACTTCGGAGGTACCAAATGAGTCATAGTGCATCTCAACTCAAGTGCTCAGCAGAAGTAGTTGATTGGTGCACACAAAATTTGGGTCACCAA